>JAJIBD010004093.1:0-224342 GCA_021461705.1 Cryptotis parvus
GAGAAAGCCCTCAGCATTGCCAGGTGTGACCCAAAAAGCAAAAAAAAAAAAAAAAAAGAGAGACAAAAATCTACCAAAACTCTCTCAAGGAGAAAGAATTCATCTGTATAGGCCTATATTAAAAAAACGAACAAAAATTAATCATCTTCCCAAACATTTAAGAATCATATTGTGCCAATTTTACCATCTCTTCAAGAAAACATTAGTTCATCAATCATAACACATATAAAATACTAATAAAAGTGCTACTCATAAGTGAAGTTGGGTGAAAAGATATACATAGTAAGTCTTTGTACTATCATTACTTTTTTCTATGAACAGAAAAACTATTCTCAAATGAATTGTTTAAAATCTAGTTCTAGATAGAAAAATTGTCAGTGTGGAATTCCATATTCAGTTAATGAACGTATATTGGTATACTTCAATAATAAATGTACACATATCAGTACAAGTATCTGTTAATAATAAATGGATGTCAATTATATTTTAATAAAAAAGAAGTCATTTTCAGATAAAGAAGACCCAGAATCATTTATCATCAACAGATCTGAAGTCCATACAATCTGAAGGAAATATTTGGGACCTTCGGGAAGTAAAAAAAACTAAAAAAACTATGTGTCTTTTGTGTTTTTTTTTTTACTTATCTTTTCTTACTATCTTTAAAACACATATTACAACCTAAAGTAAAAGTTAGAGCATTGCATTGTGGGGTTTATATAGTATAAAATTAAATGCTTATCAAAATTACAGCATAAAATATAGGGGTGGAAATGAATATAGAGTTGATGGTTCTTACATTTAAATTGGAGTCTTATAATATTAACTCTAAATTGTGAAAAACTAAGAATGGATATTCAAATATCAAGAGCAACCACGTAGGAATTTGAGGAGATATAGCTGAAAGGTCAATAGAATAATTAAAATAAAGATTCAAGTATATGGCGCCTCTAAGAGGGGACTTAAATATAATGGCACTGGTGGGTTGACCATGAAAGGAAAGAAAACAATCTAGAAAAAGTACAGAAAGTTAGAGTAACCTTCAGGATAATAAAGGGCAATTCTGCAGGAAGATACACATAAAGTGGGTGTATTCAATAACATCTCAAAATGTATGGTGCAAAAATAGGCATAATTACACCCAATACCCATCTCACCCAATACCCTTCTGATAAGGGATAATTAAGCACTGATTATCCTGGATATTAGATGTAGAACTTTACAAGAAGGAAACAGCCAACCTCATCATAAAATGGGGAGAAGAAATGAACAGAAACTTCGACAAAGAAGAAATTCAAATGACCAAAAGGCATATGAAAAAATGCTCATCATCACTAATTGTTAGAGAGATGCAAATAAAAACAACAATGAGATATCATCTCACACCACAGAGACTGGCACATATCCAAAAGAGCAAGGACAAGTGCTGGCGTGGATGTGGGGGGGGAAAGGGGATTCTCATTCATTGTTGGTGGGAATGTCGACTGGTACAGCCTTTTGGAAAATGATATGGACATTCCTGCAAAGGCTAGAAATTGAGCTCTCATTTGACCCAGCCGTACCAGTCCTGGGAATATACCATGGTATGCCAAAAACACATAGCAGAAATACCATCGGCACTTTTATGTTCATAGCAGCACTATTCACAATAGCCAGAATCTGGAAACAACCAGAGTGCCTGAGAACAAACCACTGGATAAAGAAACTTTGATACATCTACACAATGGAATACTATGCAGCTGTCAGGAAAAACAAAGTTATGAAATTTGCTTATAAATAGGTGGACATGGAGAGGATCATGCTGAGTGAAATTAGCCAGAGAGAAAAGGACAGCTATAGAATGACTGTATTTATTTGTGGGATATAAAAAAAAAAGTATGATACCAATATCCAAGATCAGGCAAAACATGGATCAGGAGTCTTGTCAGTGGGTGGAATCTACTGCAAGTGTGTGGGACTCAGAGTTAGGTAAGACAAAGAAGAGAACAATGTGCTAACAATTAGAATGGTAATACCAGCCTAGAACTGAGCATTGATTGTAGGCAAAGGGATATACATGATAATCTCTAAATGTATGTTTTACAAGCCACAATATGTAAGAGAGAGAGAGAGAGAGAGAGAGAGAGAGAGAGAGAGAGAGAGAGAGAGAGAGAGAGAAGACAGGCAAAGTGCCTGCCTTAGAGGCAGGCTGGGGAGGGAATCGGGGACATTGGTGGTAGGAAATGGGCACTGGTGGAGGGATGGGTGCTGGAACACTGTATTACTGGAACCCAAACATGACCACCTTTGTAATTGTATATCTCATGGTGGTATAATAAAAATTTTTTAATGAGCAGAATTAAAGACAGAAATAGACAATTCCAGTGGAGGATGTGTAATTTTACACCAGGAATCACTCCCGGCGGTGCTCGGGGACCAAATGGGAGCCGGGAGACCGAACCCGCAGGGCCGCCGCGCGAAGGCAAAAGCCCACCCGTGGGCCGCGCCCGGTTTTTATAGTATCCCTCCCCAATCATAAATTAGTGAGGTAAGCAGCTATTAGGACATATCAGAGATCTACACTAAAATTTTTACATGGATGAAGCTATTCTCTCCTCTAGAGATGTTTATATTCTCTCTTGTCTCCCCTCTTTTTTTCTCATTTTGCCTAAATAAAAGTGTTTTTACTTTGCAAAACAAATGAATGAGAAAGATTAGAATTCTAAATCACTTGTCTTCCCGTTGTTCATCGATTTTCTAGAACAGGCACCAGTAACATCTCCATACGTCCTGTAACATGCTAGTGTAGCCCAAAGCGCATCTGCTTGCTCCAGGAACACGAAGAGCCTCAAACCATTCCTTCAGGTCCTGGGAATGAGGTCTATAATTGATACTGTTTTTTTTGGCATATCAAATACAACACAGGTAAGAAATAAACTACATTCAACAGCTAAAAGACTCATTGTTAAGAGAACACTATAGATTATGCTCTATAGTGGTGGTCCCCAAAATGACATAGAGATTTCTCACAATTTCAATCAATATTTACGTTTTTCTAAACACACAGATAACCAAGCTGATTTTATGATTTATCTTATTCATTTATCTATTTATTTACTTTTGGTTTTTTTTGGATCACACCTGGTGTTGTTCAGGGGTTACTTCTGTCTCTGTGTTTAGGAATTACTCCTGGAGGTGCTTGGGGACCTTATAAGATGCTGAGAATTGAACCCAGGTTGGCCACGGGCAAGGCAAATGCTCTACCTGCTGTATTATCAGGATTAATTTTATTTTTGCTTTTTTCATGGGTCACACCCAGCGATGCTCAGGGGTTACTCCTGGCTCTTCGCTCAGGAATTACTCCTGGCGGTACTTAGGGGACCATATGGGATGCCGGGGAATCAAACCTGGGTCAGCCGCTTTCAAGGCAAATGCCGTAACCGTTGTGCTATTGCTCCACCCCCCCAACCCCCCGGATTAATTTTAAAATGCAAAGTACCTAGAGAGAAAAAGCAACATTTAAAAACATCAAAATGGTAAACTTTATACAAGATCCCATGTTAAACTAACTATAAATTAAAGTAATAAGGACAAAATCCTATTAATAAATGTAGACATGGAAATCAATGAGAAAAAAAATAGAAAATTCAGAAATAGAACCACACGTGTTCACTTGCTATTCTATAAAGGAATAAAATCTTTCAGCTAATAGTGGTCCACCAAATGGCTGTATTTATCAGAAAATGCCACATCAGCGTTGTATCACACCACATGGAATAAGAAGACATGCATCAGAGACTTAACACTCAACACTTTATAGCATTAAGACTTCTAGAAAATACTTTGCAACCCAGGCAAAGATTTCTTAAAGTTAAGAAAACACCTTTAATATATAAGAGGAAAATATTTCAAGAAATGGGCTTCTTCAAATGTATGCATTTTGTTCTTTGAAAGATGCTGACCAGGGAATTTTTTTTTTTTTTTTTTTTTGCTTTTTTTGGGTCACACCCCGCGACACTCAGGGGTTGCTCCTGGCTCTGCGCTCAGGAATTAGCAAGTGAACGCATGTGGTTCTATTTCTGAATTTTCTATTTTTTTCTCACCCCCTGGCGGGTTCAGGGGACCCTGTGGGATACCAGGGATAGAACCAGGGTCAGACATATGCAAGGCAAACACCCTACCTGCTGTGCTATCGTTACAGCCCCAGGGAGTTTTCTTTATTTCACATTTACTCATGAGGTCCATTAGTCTGGTGGTGAAGAAGTTCTAAGGTAGTATCAGTAAAAACCTAGGGATGTAGAGACAAGAGGGTTCAAATAGCTTTATAAAATCCCAGAAAGGACCAGAGAGATAGTACACTGGGAAAGGGAATTGCCTTGGTGCCCTGTGCCCCGTGGGGTCCCTGGTGCCCCACCACGAGCGATCCCTGAGCACTGGGCCATTTGTAAGCCCTGAGCACTGCCAGGCATGGCCCCAAAGCAAAAAACAAAATTCCCCAGAAAAAATCAAAAGAGAAAAATCTATCATGGCAGACCCAGGAGAAATAAAATGAGCTACTTCCTTATACAGGGAGGAGTAATTATTTTTCCAGTGATAGGGATTAAGCCAAGAGTCCCATATATGTGAGGCATGTGATCAACTACTGAGCTTTATCCCTGGTCCAAAAGGAGGGCATTTTTTGCATTTACTGCTTTTTAGTATGGCTTTTAAAAGGTCACAAAAAGTATTTTTACAAAACCTGGTAAAATACCACTGTGTAAAATCTGCATGCAGAATAGGAAAAAGAACAAACATAATCTCTCAGTAGCTGTATTGCAGACCATGCCCAATAGAGAGAGAGAGAGAGAGAGAGAGAGAGAGAGAGAGAGAGAGAGAGAGAGAGAGAGAAGGTACCTGCCATCCAAACAGGCTGAGGTGTATGTGTGTGGGGAGGATTAGGGGGTTGCAGGAGGCTAAAGGGACACATTTGTGGTGGGAAATGTGCACTGGTGGAGGGGATGGGTGTTGGAACATTATGTGACTGAAACCTGATCGTAGACGGACTTCTACTGTATGGCATGGTGGCTCAAAACGAAAAATAATAAAAAAATGTTGTGGAGAACGGGAACTGATTTACATGGAGCCCTGGGGCCAATCCCTGACACCGCGTGGCTCCTCAAGCACTACCAGGCATGGTTCAAAGAACTAAAACCAACAAACAGAAAAGAAATGTCAGGAAGGAATGATTTCTGCCACACGTGCAGGGAACTTTCCTGACACCATGGCTTCTTAGCAAAACCCATGGCCGGCCTGGGCCTTGGATCGCAGCCCTCCTGCCTTCTGTGAGGCCTGGGTGTTCTCAGTGGGGGCATGCGCCAGTACTACCACTCAAGGACTTTGGAGACAGCTTGAAGCTCTGCACAAATTCATAGCACACTTGGTAATGACTCCCTGGTTCAGGTACAATGAATATATATTGCTGGATTATCTAGGGCAGATTTATTGGAGGTGGGAAGTAACTAGGTTTTATGAAAAATAATTACCGTCATCAAGTTGATATAATTACTTGCACTGGTTTGCCAGGGCTGCTCTCCAAGTTTTTTATAGGCAATTTTTCTGATATGGTTTAAACTACACCCAGAGAATAATTGGGCTGTTTTCATTTATTTCCAGACTGCTCCTCTGTCACCTCAGCTGGGCTGAGATGAGGTCACATACCAGGTAGTTGCTGCTGGGGGTCTCTAGGAGAAGGGGAGCGGTGCAGGGGCTGAGACCCCCAGCTATGCGGCACAGGGAAGGGAGGTGAAAGGAGTTACTATCCCCATCCTGCCCTGGTCACCCTTTTCTTAAAGGAACAACTTCATTCTTTGGGATGTAGAGTGTAAGGGAGAAATGGATTGCAGCTATTGCAAGGGAAAATAAGGAAAACAGAATAGAATGAAGATAGATTCGACAGTTAGCGAGACTCTTATCTTCTCATCTCGCCTTCCACTGCTCATTAGTCAGTTAACCTGTATTTAGCAGAATTGTGTTTTTAGGAAAGAGAGGAGATTCAACTTAGAGACCTGTGAGAATTACGTGGGAGAATCTGTCAGCCCTGCACCTAGCGGGCAACACTTAATTGCCTTGAGTTGGCAGAGACTGGACTTGGGAAATGCTAATCTTCAATGGCAGAGTGGGGAGAGAGCCCTGGGGGCCAGGTTGATGGCCGTGGAAGGACCCTGTGAGGAAAGAGGCTGAGTTTGGAGTGACTATGTTCTACCACATGACTGTCCCTTTTTCAATGTAGCAGAGACTGGTGGAGTGTACATATGGTCTAAGGCATAGTTAGCTGCCATCCTATGAGGTCACGTAATTATTTCTGAATAGATAAACGAATGATTATTTGAGCCACATAGAGAGTCTCTCACTTGTTCATGAGAATCAGAGAAAGAACTTGGCTAAGGGAAGTGGGGGGCCCACTGGCCACCTGCAGATGGACAGTCAATCTCAAAGGGCTTCTTGAACTCCCAGTGTTCCTAGCTGCAGGATTGTTCTCCAGGCTCTGAGGTCAGTGTATGTCTGTATGGCTGTGCCTGGGTTTGCCTGTGGTTCTTGTTTCCCTATGTCTGCCCTCATCACTGGCATAAGCTGAGTGAGACCTTTCCTTACAGCAGAAATCCAACATGGCCCCAAGGGAGAAGGAGCAAGGCCCGCCTCAAGCCCTACACATGGGTAGGACTGTGGGGAAATGGAGCTCAGATAGACGCAGATGGCTCACTGAAGGAGAGAGGCAGAAACCAGGGTGTCTGCCTCTTACTTTCTGGAGATGGGCCAAATTTGTGTCCCTCCTCCAAAAAGCATATAGACACTGTTTTGTAGATGAATCAACTATTTTGGCTTTGACTAATATTTAATAAATGTTTCTTTTTTGTGTTTTGAATTGGAGTTAATATAGAAAATATCCTTTTTATTTTATTTTGCTTTCTTGGGGTCACATCTGGCGATGCTCAGGGGGTTACTCCTGGCTCTGCACTCAGGGAGTTACTCCTGGCGGTACTCAGGGGACCATATGGAGCGCCAGGGGATCGAACCCAGGTCGGCTATATGCAAGGCCAATGCCCTCCCCACTGTGCTATCGCTCCGACCCCCCAAATCTCCTTTTTAAAAAGTAAATTTCTGTCACTCAATGAGCAAGCAATGGCAAAGGTTATTAAAATCATAAAAGTTGTTGTCTAACTTTTTAACATTTCCACTAAGTGGCAAGAACTTGCATATTATATGTGCACACTGAATTATTAGAACAACTATATCTATGACATGTTACATAATTCTTCAGGAAGCTAAAGAAAAACTCTTGGAGGAAAAAGTTCATGTTTTAGAGTTCAAATAAATTTGAATTTCAGAAAATCAGGTATAACTGGAGTTAAAGTTATTCATCATGGTAAACATGAATTGTTCGTATCTAGATGAAATTCTTATATGATAGATTTAAAAAGGTTTAAAAAATTCTATGCACTGAGTATTGAAAGTAAGTAAAGGAATATGCATGATAACCCTTCAGTGTCTGTGTTGCAAGCCACAATGCAAAAGGAGAGAGAGAGAAGAAAAGTGCCTACCATAGAGGCAGGTTGTGGGGGGTGGGTGAGAGGAAAACTGAGAACATTAGTGTTGGGAAATGCGCACTGGTGAAGAGATGGACATTGGAACACTGTGACTGAAGCCAACCATGAACAGCTTTGTAAGTCTACCACATAGTGATTGATTTAAAAAAATACTAAGCATGAATTTGGTTTTTGTTGCCCACATATTGATAATATTGCTTGGTAAATTTGGACTATAAAGATAAAAATGTAAACAAAGTATTGATTGAACAGAGTCTTTTTAGATTACATGGCTTATCTAAAGTTAAGAAAAAATGCACTTCCAATTTTTAAAATGTTGAATCAATTGATCTTTGCTGTTACTAAAAGGTCTTGCATTTTATGAGTCAGTTGGATTAATTGTAGATGGCACAATTACTAAAGTATATATTTTTCTTTTGTTTTGTTAAGATACCTAAGGATCTTTTTTGTATTGGAGCCATACTCAACAGTCCTCAGGGAATACTCCTAGTTCTGTGCTCAGGGATGACTCAGGCCTATGGCTCAGGGAACCATATAGTGTGCTAAGTTGGCTGCGTACCAGGCAAACACCACACCTGCTATACCATCACTCCAACCCCTACACCGTCTTTCTTATTAATAATTTTCTAATACCATTTCTTGAAGTTCTATAGTAAAAACTGTTTTTAAACTATTGTTTATTTATAATTTTTACATTGGGAAGAATTCACATCATGGAATAGGTGGCCAAAGTTACTAGCTCAGAAACTTTTAAAATATTCTATGGTTGTTTTTATAATAATTCAATATGCTTTCTGATTACTAAATTTCATGGATTCATTTTTTATTTCAAACAGTAAATTCCTTTTTAAGATTCAGTATGCATTTCTTAAAAATACATTTGTCATATACACTTTGTTATCTTAAACCTAATTTGCACAATAAATAGCTTTTTTGTTTTACCCTACCACAACACATTGAAAACATGATGATGTCTCTCTCATCTCCACTTCACTCTTGATATTTATATTTCCTACTTAGAATAATCCACCAATCATGCGGCCAGATAGGTGCTGGCAGCTCCCTTCTCTGTGTGTGTGTGTGGGAGGGGGTGGGGATTGTGGTTGCATGCAAAGATGGTGGGAGGCTACTCTATTTATCAGTCCCATTTAGGAAAAAATCCCAGGAAAGGATTCTGATTGGCTTGCTTGACCACAGACCCACCCTTGCACCAATCACGAGGTGAGATGGCATGCTGTGATGGATCTCACATGTATCATGTGTTTGAAGAGCAAGCAGGTGGATTCTGTTATCAGGAGAAGTGATGGAGACGCAAGAAAGTGGTTGCTACCTCACCTGGGGTGAAAAGAGAGTCAGGAAGGGATGTGTGAAGTTAAATAGCTGCGTCTTCCATCGTCCGCTAGAAGCAACCAGTCCAAGTGGATAAAGGGGCTGAGTGTGGGGAAGAAAACATCCCAGGGAGAGCAGAAACATGAGGAGAAACTCCAGGGGCAAAAGTGAGCATGGAGGAGCGTGAGCATTTGGATGGAGAAGAGCTACTGCATGTGTTTGGAGGCAGCAGCGCTGCTTGATTCCTGTGCTCCCTCCCTGCTCGCTGAGAGGACGGCTGCATGGTAGCAACAGGTCATTTGATCAGCACCAGGTAGGGGTCAGAGGGATTCCTCTATGTCATCTGAGAGCACAAGCCAGGACTCCCTGTGAGTATGGTTGAAGGTAGAAAATAAGTTGTTTTTCCATGTTTCTGGAGAAATACGAATCATTTTCAGATAACTACTGGAGGCTGGCCTCCCAACTCTTGTTTGCTACCATCAGGTCTTGCTATTCAATTGCATTGTGGCGGAGGAGGTCAGATCCTCCTATGAGAGTAAATCCTCCTGCATTGCTCTCTGAAATCCAACCTGCTCTCACCACCATGAAGGACTTCACTAATTTCTGATATGAAAACTGAATGAAGAGTACATAATTCAGGTTCATTTTAACATTTAAAATTCATGATCAAATACCTTGTTTAAAGAATCAAATAGTTTTTCTTGTCATTGAAAAAGAAAACAGTTTAATAGTTTCATCTTACCTTTGTTTTTCCTATTATCCTGATGCAGTCACCTTGATTTTAATTTTCTAATCTTTCCATTAAGTGTTTCTATGTTTCAACTTGGAAATGTCTTCGATCCTATTCATTATAAACATTAAAGGACACTATCATAATTATAACACATTATAGGTTATATAATGTATCATATACCTTCACTATAATACATGATATATGTGTCCTTTAAAATACACTGTAGTGTACTGTAGTGTCCTGTTTCTGTGTCATGGAACATCTTATCTTTCCAGATGTTTAACTGACTATTAAAGGCGGTTGGATTTTTTAAAATTTTATTATACCACCATGAGATAAACAATTACAAAACTGTTCATGATTAGGTTTCAGTCATACAGTGTTCCAGCACCCATCACTCCTCCAGGGCACATTTCCCACCACCAATGTCCCCTGACTCCCTCCCCCTCTCCCTGTTATTCTCTTAGAGTCCGTCCCATTCTGTTTTTTCCTTATGCTATTATACCCTCCTTATAATTTTTGCGTGATGGGGAATAATGAGCAAATTCAACCCATCCTTCTAACCTAAAGTCCTGCTCATTCTTCATTAAAACAAATTTTATCCAGCAGGTATTTCATATAAGCTAGCTGCTCTGTTGCATTTAAAATAATATTTGGTTCACAAATTCATATTTCACTGTCTTTGGAAATGGTTTTCCAAAGCAGGTTTAACTTCCCTACCGAAGTGACAGAGTTCATTCGTTATCAGGAAAATACACAGGCTCACATCATTGTGAAGTTCCAGATTTATACCCTGGACATTTTTATTTTTTCCTAAGAGAGTAAAAGTCAGGCATCTGCATGAAGAAACAGTATATTTTAAGAAATACAGCCTGGAGATGACTTTCTGGGGCTCGTGGTGACTTTCTGGGGCTCGTGACATCTAATGATTTCAGGCTCCCTGAAGCCTCAAGCCAGACCCAGCATTAGTCTTAAGCAAAGAACCCAAAGAACAAAGAAATTGATTGAAAACTTGGGGGGAGTGTCTTTGGAGTGGTGTTTTCTTTCTTTCTAGAAAAAAAATCACAAGGAAAACACCACCTTTGAGCTCCTTCTGCGTGTTGGGCTTTATGGTTCTTCCAGAGGCCATCGCTGTCATCCAGCATTCAGGGTCCAATGGAAGTGGAGGTGCAGAGTGGAAAAGGAAGAAACTGAATACTCAGTGCTTCAGGAAGCAGCTGGCCGCTGCAAAAACAGACTGACCTTGCCTCTTTGACCTTGGTCCTTTTCATCACTTGAGTTGAGCGCTTGTCTGCCAATCCACAAACCACATCTTGGACAGGAAAGCAGTAACTTTTATTTCTCCCTAAAATGATGTAGCTATGATGCTTTCTAGTGTCTGTTTAGATCTTGAAAACAGATTCAAGAATGGGCTTAATAGCTGAAAACATATGACCGAACACATTGGCTGGCGTTCCTGTGTGCCTGGAGGCTGCTTTTGAAAAGGTTTTGATTTCATGGTTCAGAGGTGCCGTCCCCGGCTAACAGGAACCTGAACTTACCCTATTCCCTTGAGTACCAGTAAATGTAAAATGAAGTAGAAAATAAATTATAGGGATACAAACCTTAAGAAATAAGAGGATTAGAGGACTCTACTATTTTTGTTTTCCATAGGCACCACACTCAGAGGCGCTGTGAGGCCAAGGTCACTTTTGGCCACACTCACCCTGGTGGTGTGAGTGAGCCTGGCATTGGGTGATCTGGTCAGTAGTGCCACGTCTGGTGCCACCAGGGTCACACCAGAAGTGCGGGCTGGAAGTGGGCAATGCAGTGCCAGGATCAAACTCAGGGCCTTGATTATGCTTGCTATACGCTCTCCTGGTTGAACCCTCACGCCATTTTTAAAAACTCACTCTCTTTTTTTATTTTATTTGTTTAATTTTATTTTTTATTTTTAAAATTTTTATTATACCACCATGAGACATACAATTACAAAGGTGTTCATAATTGGTTCTTGGTAATACAGTATTCCAGCACCCATCCCTCCACCAGTGCCCCATCACCACCAATGTACCCCAACCCCTTCCGCCCACCCCAGTCTGCCTCAATAGCGGTACCCCAGTTTCCTCTCTTTCTCTCTCTGTCTCTCTCTGTCTCTGCATCTTTCTCCCTCTTCTTTTACACATTGTGGCTAGCCCTGCAGATATTTAGAGTTTATCATTTAAGTCTCTTTGTGTATATTCAATGGTGAGTTCTAGTCTGGCATTACCATTTCCCACACTTAGTAAAACACTGGTATCTATTTACATCCCATTAATGAATGCAGTCATTCTATATCTGTCCTTTTCCTTCTGACTAATTTCACTCAGCATGATAGTCTCCATGCCCATCCATTTGCAGGTAAATTTCATAATTTCATCTTTTCTGACCGCTGCATAGTATTCCATAGTGTAGATGTGCCACAGTTTCTTTAGCCAGTCCTCTGTTCTCGGGCATTTAGGTTGTTTCCAGATTCTAGCTATCGTGAATACTGCAGCGATGAATAACGAAGTACAGATAGTGTTTCTGCCATGTGTTTTTGGGTCTCCAGGGTATATTCCCAGAAGTGGTATTGCTGGATCAAATGGGAGCTCAATATCTAGTTTTCAGAGGAATATCCATATTGTTTTCCAAAAGGGCTGGACCAATCAGCACTCCCACCAACAATGGATGAGAGTGCCTTTTTCCCGCATCCACACCAGCACCAGTTGTTCTTGCTGTAAAACTCACTCTCTTTATTGATAAAAGAATTCACTTCTTTAAAGATTGTTAGTCAGAGGTCAATTGCATATTCTTATTTCATGACCTGTTCTGTAATACAACTTATAATGTGACAGCTTATTACATAAGAAGAAGGAATAAAGTAAGAAAATTTAGACAGTGTAGAGTCAACCAAAGGTATATCAAACTAAAGAAAGCAATTATTATTGTAGCTTTTATATATATGTATATATATAATACACACATATAAATATATTTTTTTCCACACCCAGCAATGCTCAGGGGGTTACTCCTGGTTCTGCACACAGGAATTACTCCTGGTGGTGCTCAGGGGACCATATGGGATGCTGAGAATTGAACCCAGGTTAGCCTCATGCAAGGCAAATGCCCTAGCTGCTGGACTATCACTCCAGCCCCACAAATATAAATTTTTGTGTAAGATTGTTAATATATTTAAGGCTAAGGCTGGGAATATAGTAAAAATGGCCTGGAGCAGATTCCTTATACATTATGACTGTTGACTACCACTGACTGTAGCTGAAGGAATCCAAGTACTACAGGATGCAGTAAGCAAGTGCCTTAGTATTATTGGTCTGGAGCAGCATAATATGCCAGACTGAAACATTGAACCAGCATGGTTGACTGAGTATTATACACACATACACACATGTCTATTATATATATAATATGCATATACAATAACTATATGACATAAAGTCACTTACAGATCAGTGATGTCTCTATTAAAATCTCACTGCATTTTTCATGAATTTTTTAAAAATATTTTTATTATGCCACCATGAGATATACAATTACAAAGATGTTCATGTTTGGGTTTCAGTCATACAGTGTTCCAGCACCCATCCCTCCACCAGTGCCCATTTCCCACCACCAATGTCCCTTGATTCTCCCCCCCTCCCCTAGCCTGCCTCTATGGCAGGGTTTTTTTTTAATCTCTTTTCTCTCTTTCTCTTTCTCTCTCTCTCTCTCTCTTCTCTTAGACATTGTGGATTGCAATACATACATTTAGAGGTTATCATGTGTATATTTTTGCCTGTATTCAATGCTCAGTCCTAGGCTGGTATTAGCATTTTGCCAATTATTAGCACACTGTTCCCTTCTATATCTTACGTTACCTCTGACTCCCACACATTTGTGGTAGATTCCATCTTTGACAAGACCTCTTGATCTATGTTTTGCCTGATATTGGTATCATAGTATATATGTGTGTGTATATATATGCATATATATGCATATATGCCCTGATGCCATTCTTATCCTGACTTTCATCAGCTCTTTGCAGATTCCTTTTGCAGAGAATTTTTTCAGCAAATTCTCCAAAGTGATTATTTGAGCCTCAGGCCTCCAAGTAGCCTCTAGAAGAAAACTTTTAGTTATTTCTCATAACAAGATTTAGCGGGAAAATAGCCACAACAGGAATGGTGTAAGTTAGAGCAAATATTATGCTGAGGCCCAGGAGAGATAGCACAGTGCCTATTCAAGGGCTTCGCTTGCACCCAGCCAACCCAGGTTAGATTCCCCCATACCAAGGTGGGGTGTGGAGGGGGCTCTGAAGCCCACCAGGAATGATCCCTGAACACAGAATGAAAAGTAAGTCCTGAGTAAGGCTGAGTGTAGCCCACAAATGAACAAAAATGCTATGCTGAGTGCAGAGTGACTGAGATCACTGGGCGTCAAGACAGAGGGTTCAAAGCCTTTTCCTATTTGTGGGACTAGGCATGCGCTCTTTAAACTTCATGCCTTCAGTCCATGGACTGGGAAAAGAGAGTGAGTAACACCTACCTCACGCTGTTGATGAGGAGATTAAACATGAAAATGCATTTTTTGGTTGTTTATTTTTTAAATCTGAACCTGTGCCTGGCTCATAAAAAGTACCTAAAAACAAACCAACCAAATGTGATGGGGGCAGGTACTAGCATCCAAATTGTTCCATCCAGCGCGTGGCGAGCGAGCAACATGGGGTCTAGGAGCACCCCAAGAGAACTGGTTTTAAAGCCAGCACTTTTACCTGATTTTGTTTTACCTGATTTTGAGGGCACCGCTGCCAATCCAGTCCCTGCTGGCTGGCACGTACTCCCTCTCACACATACTGGCACACATCTGTGGTCCCGTATTCCGGCATCCGCTGGGTGCTGGGCTGGGTTTCGCACTTAGCCCGGAATAAACTACCAGAGAACACGGCTTCCAACTGCCTGCCTTCCCCCACTAGACCCCAGCAGCCCTACTGCAGAGAGGTATCTCTGCTCCATTGATGGCCAATACTTTGAGTTGCCGACCTCACTCAAACCATCCTGGACCACTAAGAAGTGGCAGTTTCCGACGAGGAGAAGGTACCGAGGGTTTCTCCAAGGCCTCAGCACCCCTGCAGGGGCCAGCCATCAGCCCTGCGCACACACACAGACACAGACGTGGGCCAACAGCCTTCCCGGCCTGGAAATGCAGCCGCGTTTCCCTCAGCCACAGCGGTGCAGTCTGAGAAATGTGTCCCAGGGGGTGGCATTGTGTGAGTGTCAGAGAGTGTAATTATGCCAGCTGAGATGGTTTAGCCGCTACACATCTGGGCGATGTGGGCTAGCCCAGATCTGAGCACACTTTTCCCACTCACAACCCTTTTTCCCTGAGAGATGCTGTCTAGCGAGTGCTGCAGAAATGCCTTGGATTCATGATGCCATTGATTTTGAATTAGGTTTTGGATGTGGCAGTCTCAGAAATCTTTCACTCTGGCCATTGTTTTAATTTGCAACCCAACTTGCAGTTATGACCCACAGTTTAAGAAGCTGGACTCTTCCTACGGGGACCACCATTGCCCATGTGTCAAGTGTTGACCCAAAGCCAGTAAGTGAGGGAGGGCCTCGTGAGAGAGGACAGTCGGGCTTCTGGAGGACAGAGCAAAGAGAACGTGTGAGTGGTCAGTCAGAAGGTTCTGCTAGAGGCTGTGCCTGGGAACCTCACTGAAGGGCAGGGGTGGGTGGGGGCTGGGACTCAGCTGAAAGGTATTGAAAGAGGTGGCGAGGATCAGAGCTGGCCTACAGCACCCTCTTTTCCAGAGCGTGCTGCAGCCGATGAACACTGTGGCCGTCTCTGGTATCCATCATTCTTTCATTCCTTCACTTCACGTTGAGACTATAGCATAAAGCTATTCGCCTTTTTATTCATTCATTCATTCATTTTATTTATTCATCTATTTATTATTTATTTATCTAGTCATTTATTTATTTATTTTTTGCAGGTGGGTGGAGGAAGAGTTTAGTCACATCTAACTGTGCTCAGGGCTTACTCCTGACTGTGCTCAGGGATCCCTGAGGGCTTGGGGGAGACTATATGGGGTGCTTGGGATTTCATTGAGATTGGCTGCCACCGAAGTCAATTGGATGTTTCCTACACACTATACTTTCATTCTGGTCCCCATTTGCCATCTTAATTGAACCCATTGCTCTGTATTAGGCTCTTCTGCTGCTGACAAATGTCCCTCCTACATGGCGACTTTGTCTGTAAGTTAATCACCAAAAGTGAAGGATTTGATTGAACTTTCAGAATGTGAATATCCCTATCCCAGAGTCATTCCAACCCCTGTACTATCGGAACATGAAGAGGACTTGGTGGTCCTCGTGGTCCAACGGAAGGATCCCTTCGCGTAAACATCTCAGGGAAGGTGAGTGCTCACCTATACCCATCTCAGGGGAAGGTGAGTGCTCATGGACGCTGCTCTGTATAGGCCTGTCCTCCCCCACTCCAGACTTAATCTCCCACTTCTCTGTAACTGCTTCCTCCAGCGATTACACTCTGTGAACTGAGTGCTCTAGAGCTCCAGGGAACTCAGGCCAACAACAGAAGTGGGTTTCTGTTTCTCCTGGATGTCAAGTCTCGCCCACCATGCGCCCTTCCGGCCTCTCCTGCCCCTGTGGCAGGAGCAGCGGCGAGAGCTTGTGGCTCACAGCCCCAGTTCATGGGTCCCCAGTTCACTGTAGGATCTGCCCCCTACTGGGAGTCTCGCCAGCCTCTTCCTGAGGAAGTGCTGCAGTGACTCATGACTGGCCCCCCCCCCCGGGGAGAAAAATCCAGAATCTCCTCACCAAAATGTAACAATAGCAACGTTTGAATCATCTCCTAAAAAGTGATGGACGTCACTGCGTCCAGGGGAAGAGGAGGGGCTCCACCCAGCTGCATCCTCCACAAGACCTCCCTTCCGCTCAGGTGGCCAGCGGGGTCAGCAGGAAGGGGTGGAGGAACGGGTGAAAGGTAGCATCACTCTTTCACAGGCAGCTAGTGTGAAAGGATGGGATGTGTGTGGGCATCTCTGAGCTTCAGGACTGTGAAAAAAAATAAAATTTTTATAATACCAGCCTAGAACTGAGCATTGAATATAGGCAAAAAGTGATACCGGATAACCTCAAATGTATGTATCACAATCCACAATGTGTAAGAGAAGGAAGAGAGAGAGAGAGGGACAGAGAGAGACAGAGAAAGGAGAGAGAGAGAAAGAGAGAGAGAGAAAGAGAAGAGATAGAGGCAGGCTGGCGGGGGAAGGAATCGGGAACATTGGTGGTGGGAAATGGGCACTGGTGGAGGGATGGGTGCTGGAACACTGCATTACTGAAACCCAAACATGAACATCTTTGTAATTGTATATCTCATGGTTGTATAATAAAATATTAAAAAAATAAAATTTTTTTCACGTGAAAAAAAAAATTTTTTTCACGTAAAAATAAAATAAGGGATGGACTCATAGGTTCCAGTCTCCTGACCTTTCACAGGCTCCAGACTCCTGTGGTGTCCTTGAGGACTTTCTGCTTTTTCACACATGAGGGGCAACCTAGAAATTTAGGACACGTCGCCCCAAAAAGGAATGACTCAACTTATTTTCCCTCAGTTTTATTTTTTTTTTAAATATTTTATTACACCGCCTGTGATATACAATTACAAAGATGTTCATGTTTGGGTTTCCGTCATACAGTGTTCCAGCACCCATCCCTCCACCAGTGCCCATTTCCCAACACCAATGTCCCCACTTCCCCTCCCCCCCCCCCCAGCCCGCCCTATGGCAAATTCTTTATCTCTTCTCTTACACATTGTGGATTGCAATACATACATTCAGAGATCATCATGTATATCTTTTTCCTATATTCAATGCCAGTTCTAGACTGGTATTATCATTTTTGACAAATATTAGCACACTGTTCTCTTCTCTGTCCTACCCAACCACTGATTCCCACATGTTTGTGGAAGATCCACCCTTTTTTATTGAAAGATGCTAGGTAAGCTTTGGTTCTACAGTGTTCCAACACGCACCCTCCGCCCAAACCCACTCCCATCACCAAGACCCCACCTCCCCTCCCGCTCCCGCACACAACCACTGCGAGTTCTTATGTCATTTCTTTCCTCTTTATATCTCCTTCCCAACAAACTTTCCTGCTCTTCGTTGACGCAATGCATTAAGACTTACTTGGGACCGCGCCGCCCGACCTGGGCTCGAACGCTTTCCTGTTGATCTGTCGAGCCGTCGCCGCCGCAGCAAAGTGCTATGTGGGGGCGGAGCACACCGGCTGCCGGGACCCCTCAGAGGCGACGGGCCCCCCCCTCCCCAAAACCCATCGCCCCCCGGGGTCCAGGCAGCAGGCCCGGGCGCAGGCCGGCCCAGCCTCCCCAGCCTTCCGGAGGCCCGGCGGCCCGTGGCAGCTCGCCCGCAGGGCCACCAGGTCCGACAGATGGAGGGGAGGGACGACCACGCCCCACTGACGACTTCCCGGTGATTCCCGCCTCTTGGAGCCGCCACCTGGGCTCCAACTGGCTTGCTCTGTTGATCTGGTCTGAGGCCGTTCCGCGCGTCCCGACAGCAAAATGTGGCAGTGTGGTGGGCGAGCCACATCCGGCTGCCGGGGACCCCTCAGAGGCGACGGGCCCCCCCCAAAACCCCATCTGCCCTCCTCGGGGTCCATGGTCACTAGGCCCGGCGCGAGCGCCACCTCCCCAGCCTTCCGTGAGGCCCCTGTGCTGGCCCGTCCATTTTTTTTTTTCCTCAGTTTTAGTCAAAGCTGCCTTTTATGTCCTGGCCCCGCTAGCTTACCATCCTCTATTTCCTTGTCAGGGCTTTCTCCTGGTTCTATGTTCAGGGATCACTCTGGGTGGTATTTGGGGAGCCCTTTGCAGTGCTGGGGATCGAGCCTGGGTACACAGCATGCAAGACAAGTGTCTTAACTCCTGTCCTAGCTCTTCAATGTTCTTAGCTGTTTCGAGTGACCTGATACTAAGACATGAATTGAGAACTCTGAGAAAAGAGAACTCAGCCAAATCTTCAAGTTGTCACGTATTCAGGCCTCTTATATTCTGGCTTCTCAGAAGACCTCAGTTATTGAGGTCTATGTATGGTTGGAGAAGCCACAGTGAACAACCAGGGCAGGTTGTTATACAAATGGCCTGATGTCGGGGCCCTCCGCGGGGTCCCCGACAGTGCCGGGAGCGAGTTCCCTTCTACCTCCGAAGCCGGCGAGGAATGGATGAAAACTCAGGAATCCGATGCAGTTTTAAAAGGCTTTTACTTATCACAGGGTCAGGCATACAAATCAGCAAAAGGAAAAACCCAATGCTTAGGATTCCAGGCTAGAACCCCAGCCACGTGTAGGCCAAGATGGCGACCACCACGTGTAAAAGCTTCCAAGGGGAATAACCACTCACAAGGAGAGATCCCACAAGGAAGAAGAAGGAAGCGAGAGCGGGAACCGGCTAGTTTATATCCCTGTAACTCAGACCTTCCTCCCACTGTTATGGAAAGCAGGGAGGGTCCAATGCCCTTAGGTAATCCCTCCCTGCACCTCACCTAGGGCCTTTACTGTGCTAATGTTTTGAGCCTAAATCTGCTTAGGAATGCTTTTGTAGTGTAGAGAAGGGGGTTTCTGAGATGGCATGTCTCTGTACCAAAGACTAATACTAATGCCAGTTAAATATTTCTCCAAGCCTTCACAAGTCTCCTCTACTTCATTGTAGTTTTATATTTTAGTTGCCTTTGAGTATATCAGGGAGCCATGCTTGTTTGCTTGGAAGCAAACAGCATTTCTCTCTGGTCTAATTACTTAGGTGTCCTACGTGGCCAGGCCAATATGCTGGTAAGATCTAGCTAGTCCCACGATGATTGTGATAGCATGGGAGAATATTTATACCAGCTAGTACAGCATACATGGTCGGATAAACTGCCACATTTAGACTACCCCCCTTTATCTCCCGGGTGATTTGCGGGGAGGCAATCCAGAGCAGATGCAGCGGCCCTTAGGAGTCCTGCAACAGCCTGACACCTCTTTGAAGACACCTTCCAGATTAGAATGTCAAGGGTCAACCTCTTCCAATGAGTCCACCTGCTTCTCTGTAGGCAGCTTATCCTTGCTATTTACTGAACTGAACTTACTGTCTTATCACACCTGTTCTGCCTCCTGTTTTCTCCATTTGAATACCACCATGTAGATCTCTTCCCTCATGACACCTTTACTATCACCTGACCCCTGAGGCCATTTGGAGAAAATTCCCATAAAGTATAGCCTAAAGAGGGCTAGAAATGTGCCCCTTCACCCACTGGCTTCTAGTGACTGGGGCATGTGTCCAAGACACATATCATGCTAATGGGATTTGAGGACTTAAGGATGACCAAGGCTATTCACATCTGCAGGAGAGGAGGCGGGGGCGAAAGCATCTGAGGGCAGGGGCGCTCGGGCTGTGCTCAGATGGGGTTACTCTGAGGTGTGACCAGGTCCCAGCCATTCTTGACACTGCCTAGTTTGCTTTGGTTTTCCACACTTCCCATTGCTCCAGTGAGCACTAATTAATGGCTCTCTGATGAATTCCATGTCTTCTTAGAAATATGGGACCAGTTTCTGCTGTTTGTAACTAGTTTTTTCCCAAAGATCCCTATTGCCCCCATCACTAAAGCAGGAGGTTGACATCCTTCCCGACTACCCTTCAATGGTTCTCATACCACTGTGGTTCAATTCTCTTGCCCTTTGTGGTGCTTTCTGAAACTGGGGAGAGCAGAGAATACTGGATTATGGCGCTTGCTAAGGGGCCCACTTTCACTGCAGTGCTTGTTCACACACCACTGCGGTTGGGCTGGAGAGGGTGAACTTTGCGGTAGTGCCTCACTAGGTGGCTCTAGCCGATACTAGCGGCTCACACTGAGGTCTAATAGAGCCGCTAGTATCACACTGAGGCCTAATAGAGCCGCTAGAATCTCACCGAGGCCTAATAGAGCCACTAGAATCACACCGAGGCCTAATAGAGCCGCTAGAATCACACCGAGGCCTGTGGGGCAGTCTGGGAGTCAGATTCTCAGCTGACTTTGTTGTCACAAGGTGGGAGCTCTGAGCCATCCCCTGACACCCTCCTCTGGCCTCTTCTTAGTCACAAGCCCATACTTCTGATCAAGCCACAGAATCCAGGATCACGTTGCATCCTCCATTAGTGTTTGGGTTAAGGAGAACAAGAAATGTTTTGAAGTGCTGTGTGGAGAAGACAAGAGAGAAGGCGCACACCACAAATCACAGCCCCAGCCCCACCTCTGGCCCAGGATCCACCCTCACACCAAGTACTTTCCTGGTTTTCTAAACTCACAGCAACAGGAAGTATTAATTACCCTTTAAAGGTAAATAAATTCACTGAAGAAAATGCCATTTCATTTTGCATTTAAAGTAACCTGGTTCCCTGAGGATACACGAATTGATTTTTAAGTCCTAACCAGCTAAATGCACTTGGACACTTTGCTGGGTCATGGAAATTTGTGATGATTACACAAAGGAAAGACTTAATGCCAACTCCTGTACACTTTTATCGCTGCTGGTGAGGGAAGTCCGAGTAGGGTTAGAGAAGGCCCAGGAGCACCAGAATCTTTACTGGTTACTAAATATTTATTAAACATCTACTTTATGTAAAGGATCATTTAAGAACCCAGACATGGATAGGACATGACTCCTAGCTTAATAGACTGGAGGCCAGCAGGGAAGAGGAGTTAGCAATCTAAATAATTGTAATACAAAGTGAAAAATAAAAAATGACATGGGTGTAAAGAAATAAAAGTAGGGAAAAATCACATTTACTTTGCAGGATGGGTGTGGAGGCCTTCATGGAGGATGTGATATTTATAATCAATGAGATCAATGACAGATCCATGAAACACATCTTGATGACTCCCAGAGGCCAAGGGCATATCCTTGAGTCTTAGTATTGCATTACTAACTACAGATAATAACATGCTATTACATATTTTATATGATTAGTAGATATACATAATAATACAATATAATAAAATATGCAATACAGAATGTCTATACATATGGATTGGTGCATGTTAATATATAGTATATATACATAGAACATCTATGTAGTGCCACTACATAGCACACATCCATATGCGTATACATAGTACATTTGCATATATCTGTGATCTATGTATGATGTATAGGGAGTAAATAAACATAATGATTATACATATACAAAGTACATAGACACAGACCTATAACATACATAGTACATAAACACAGTGCACCAACATAGACTTATACATAGATGTGTATAGTGCAAATATATCATACACACATACACTGCTTCCAGAAGTGCCCAGAAGTTCATCATGAATTATACCCCAGAGGAATTCTTTCCACTGCTCTTGACCCAGAGGGGTGTCTAAGGCTGCCCAGAGGAAGCTTCTGGAAGGGCCACACCGGGTAAGGTGGTCAAGAACCAAGCCTTGTGTGCTTAGAGGACTCTGAGTCGCCTTCTGAAACAGAATCTCCAGTTCCACATGGGGTGTGGTGATGCAGAGGCCACCATAAAGTCACAGCAAAGACTGGACAATGGGAAGCTTCAGTGCCCGGATAGTTGGTATTGGAGAGGGGCAGGGTTGGGGGCTCCCTGCTTGGACCGTCTCTATGCCAACATTCAGTGGGCACTAGCAGTCCTGTTCCTGGTAAATGTTAAGTCATAGGAGGTTTGGAGCAGAGAACTCTTTAAAGTCTTTTCTGCTTAGACAGCATCCAACAGGGGAGCAGAAAGGCCTCTCGTTGATGTTTCCTGGTTAATATGAGCAAGCATTCCCCAGCAGACCAAACATTTAGTGCTGCCTGGCTGAGCCCAGCCCTGATAACGCCCTGATGGTGGCCAGAGAGGAAATCTGACTTGCCTGCTTGCAGAGGAAGCAGCAGGAAAACTGTCCTGGAGAGCTGTGGGTTCTCAGCCTGGGCGCCTTCTCTGCTTGGTAACAGCGGAGGCTTATTGGCGACCCCTACACTTCTTACCCGGGCCCGCCAGCCAGCACAGAGGTCTTCTGAGACGCAAGAGCTGCTGGCTGGAGAATGAATCCTCCCTCGCCCACCCCCAGGCCCCAGCTGCCAGGCTCCAGCTCCCTCAGGCCTGTCTGGTCTATTCTCTGGGCTCAGCATCCTGAGCAGGTGGGTGTGGAGCTCTCTGGGAGAGGCTTTGAGAAATTAAAAGTGAGATCGTTCTGGGATCACAAAACTGGAAGGAACCAGCCTGCTGCTCTCCTTCTGGCTGACATTCCTGGCTGGAGGCAAGAAAGCATGTTTGTGTTCCTTGAGTCTTAACTGAATAGCTGTGAGTGAGGCATAAGGCACTTGCCTTGCACAGGGCACCGACTTGGGTTCAATCCCTAGCACCCCATAGGGTCCTTGAAATCTACCAGGAGTGATGTCTGTGTGCAGAGCCAGGAGTAAGCACTGAGCACTGCCAGGTGTGTCTCCTTCCCCACCGCCAAATTAGAATGTGACTGCAAGGTGGGGTATCCTGGGTGCAGAAAGGACCCTTTCAGGGACCTGAGGCCATCTCGATCTCTGGTCCTTCTAGGAGCCTGGAAGGAGAGCTGAGGAGATGCAGGTGGGTGGGGCCAAGAACAGAATCCCACCCACCCCCCAGGGTTCACTTGCCTCACTCCCCCTTCTTCCTTCCCTCCTCCCTCTTCCTCTTCCCTCCATCTCCTCCTTCTTTTCCTCCCCTCCTCCTCTTCCTCCCACCCATCAGGCAGGGTAAGCTGGAAACCACAGGAAGTGCCACAGGAACCACTGGAAGTGCCAGGAGCTAGAGGTGGGGGTCGGGAGTCAGGAAACCCAGGCTTGATTCCAACAGGAATTGGAAAGATCCCCAGAAGATGGAGCTTAGATAGATAAAGTTATGAGCCCCGGGAATGGGGCAGGATTTTTTTTTACCCCCCCAGTAAACTTGAAAGCTTTGGAAGCACAGAGCACCTGATGAGGAGCAAACTTGTCTTTACTAATTCACAGAACAATGATCCATGAGGGACTGGAAAGGTGGTGCAGCAGGTAGGGCGCTTGTCTTGCACAGACCTGACCCAGGTTTTGTCTCCTGCACCCCATAAAGCAATCTCCCACCCCCACGAGCTCCAGGAGTGATCCCTGAGCACAGTCAGGGGTAAACCCTAGGCATTGCCAGGTGCGGCCCTCCACAAAACAAAGTAAAAACAATTGGTGCCAGAGCAATAGTACAGTGGGTAGGGTGTTTCCCTTGCACACATCTGACCCTGGTTTGATTCCCAGCATCCCATATGGTCCCAAGCACCTCCAGGAGTAATTCCTAAGTGCAGAGCCAGGAGTAACCCCCTCAGCCTTGCTGGGTGTGACCCCCCAAAAAAAACCAAAATAAATAAGCAAAATAAAGACAAGAAACATGGTCATGGAACAGTGAACACCATGCAGTGAGAAGGGAATGACGCTGCACCCTGCTAAGCCCATACACCCTCCCTCAGAGCTAAACAGGAACTTCTTGGAAGTCAGATTTGTGTTTACTTATCATAATTACTTTTGTTTTATTTCATTTGAGCCCCCTCCCCAGTGCTCAGCTGCCCAGAGGCCACTCCTGGCCCGGCACAATGAGCCCCGTGGATCAGTGTTGGGTCAGTGCTGAGGCCATAAAGGCCATCATTGGTCAGTGCTACTGGGGTGACAGGTGTTATATAGTGCTGGGGGTCAAACCTGAGTCAAGCGAATGTGAGGCATCTTTAGTCCCTAAGTATTGTCTCCCTGGCCTCTCAGGGAATTCAATTATTATTTTTTAAATCAGAATTAAGGGTGTGAGTACAATAGGAGGCAAGGCTCTTACCTTGCATGTGAGAACCCTGGTTTGATCCTCTAGGCCCAGTTGACTGAGTGTCACCAGAAGTGGCCCTGGGCCTTTTTGAGCTCTGTTTGGGAGACTAACCCCCACCAAATATTGCATTTTTCTTATTACAAAGAGATGCCAACATAATGTACAAAATATAGACATGCCTAGAGACCATAAGAATAAATCTCTCTGAAGTGCCCTGTCTTCCAGATCATCCTCTTAGGCCCCCAACTTGTTGGGAAGAGCCCACAGGAGCCCAGACTTCACAGCTGAGGCCCCCTGGAAGCCCCTCCCCACTGCAGCCAACAAGCAGACATGATAGGAAACTTTCCAAGAGTCGCAGATCATTGATGATAATGATTTTGACCTGCAAATGGCTAATGTAATTAGACTGCAGCATGACTTAATCGTTTTTAAAGCTGCTCCTTAATTTAAAAATCAGGTTAGGAACTAAACCCTTCATGCGGAATTGGATGAAGTTCTTGGAAAAAATCAATTTGGTGTGTGGGGCTGAGAAGAGGCCCACGGATGTGTTCCCAGTGGGCTGTTTGATCTAGCAGAGAAATGAGCTGAAAGGTCTCAACGAGCTGTCAGGAGCTGGACATGGACAGGAGGTGGGAGGGTCGGGAGGCATTGCCGTCTCCCTGGGCTCACACTGGCGGAAAGAAAGGAGAAAGGCACTAGGCCTGGACTGCAAGGCTGGGAAAGAGGAAAGAGCAGATAGAGACTGAGAAGAGGGAGGGCCCGGGGTTGGGAGGTGCCAGGGCCCAGCCCCACATGAACAGAGTTGAAGCAGGGTCACCACAGAGAATGAAGAAAATGAGACAGAAATAAGAGACCCACGGGCTAACAACTCCCTGAACTGAGAACCCCAATTGTCCTTCATGATTCTTACTTATTGCTTTAAACCAACAACCATGTTGCACTCTATAGTCAATTGCCATCTATGCTGCACCCCATTATCACACTACATCCTCATCCTGCACCCCATTATCACACTACATCCTCTATAGTCTGCACTCTATAGTCAATTGCCATCTATGCTAATCTGAGTGGGCTAAACTTCTATGTGTCAAAGTCTCTGTGTATCAGAATAAAGGGGACAAGCCTCTCTAGAGCGGCTTAACTCCAGGGATGCTTCCTTAGAGGAGGGGCAGTGATGGAGCAGCCACAGGAGCCTGGCCTCAGTGGCTCCCTGGACACCAGGCTCCTGTTACCTGCCCATCTGCTTGGGTCCTCATTCTAACTATCTTAATCCCTTTTTTCCCAATAGTGAGGGGAGCCCAGAATGCAAGAAGGGGACTACAAGGAGTCCGCAGCATCAGGTAATGAAGGGCTGGGAGAGGGGGTGGCCTGGTCCCGCCTAGGCCTGCAGCAGGATGCTACCTCACTTCCGGTCTCCCCTCTGGTGCCATTGCGAATCTGAGCTTCTTGCAGACAGGATACTGGGGAAGGGCAAGCTTAGCCCTTCTGAAAAACAAGGTCTGGAGGCCGGTCGCCCTGACTTGCACGTTTGCCATTCCCTTTGTGGTTTCTCTGGAAAATTCCTTCTCTTTCCAAGTGTCTGTCTTTATCCAAGTCACATGAACATTAAAACACAAGTGCACTCATATGCTCAAAGCGAAGAGAAACAATTGGTTTACTCTTTTGCACACCCTCCTCAAGAGTCTAAGTAGGGCACTAGAGTCCATAAGCAGGATTCCTTAGAAGATCAGGAAAATTGAAGAGCAGGTAGGAAATTAGCAAGAGCTGGGACCTAGCATCCGAGTGCATCAAAGGCACGTTTGAACTTTCAGCTTATTCAAAGATTTTCTTCTCTCTGACTTGGCAAGCACGCACACAGGCGAGAACTGGCTCCCTCGCAGCGTACCATGTCTTCCTTCCGTGGATTCTGGCCATCTGGGTTCTGTCAAGGTGAGAAATGTTTTCAGCAGCTGTGCAAGCATCGTGCTCTGGGAGTTGCTAAGTGAGCTGGCAGGGAGCAGGGCTGGGCCAACTTCCATCAGTTCCTGCTTGGCCTGAACCTTCCACTACTCACAGCCCAGCCCCACAGGAAGGCCCTGGAAGGTTGGGTCTCCTGGAGAGGCCGCAGGTCAGAAGTTCCCTCCCTCCAAGGGCTGAAACTACCTGAGCTGCTGTGGGGTCCGTGACAGAGACGAGACTCACATGGCAACTTTCTGGGTGCAACAGCGGGCCCTGGGCCTAGCAGTGCCAACTTCCTTTGGTCTCTGGCGTCCATGGCAGGAAACAAGTCTGGACATTGCCACACTCCTGGCTTTCCTGGATGTGATGGCTTTCCTAGTGTGACGATGGGGTGCAGGATTAGTGGGGGCAGGGGGAGAGGCTGGGAGATACCATCATTAACGGGAGTGATGGTGTAAGTAGCCAAGGATCAGGGCTGGCCTACTCGCAGCTGGTCATTCCTTAGTAACTCACTAACATCAATTTATTTCCTAAAGAGAGAGAGAAGAAAGAAGATGTGTCCCGATGGGCGCGTCTACCTCCTACCTTCCGAGTCCAGAGACAGACACGAAAGACTCATCTCTCCCAGAGTGCCGTGTTTCTGCCAGCAGATTACTCATGTTGGCCTAAAAATGCAGGAAGCCATTTAAAAGGTAGAGTTATGTGGTATCACTGAATTATAATTGAGGGTGACAGTATCACCGTTGGGGTGTCAAGCATAGGCCTCCCTCATGCAAAGCATCAACTCTACCCTTTGAAACCTCTTCCAGCTCCAACACCCTTAAACTACTTTCAGCTATATCATGGGTAACTTGTTCTGTTCTCAGGCAAAGAAAAATTGCCCATCATCATCATCCAAGACAACCTCTCAAGCAACTGTTTAAAACAGCTGCTCTTTGACCCAACTCCAAGGGTTTTGACTGAGCTCAAAGAAGACAAGTGACACAGTTTCTGTCATGCTGTTCAGCTTCTTTTCAAACATGGCCTCCCATATGTCAACTTTTCACATCGGTCACCCCTCCAAGGCTCTGGACACAGAGGGGAAGCACACGTGCACACAGCAGGAATGGCGGATGCTGCCTATATCCCAGCATCCCGCTGACATCCTGATCTGACGTCTCCCCACTTAGTCTTCTCCGCACACGGGGATTTCCCGTTTCCCTAAATGGCAGAAATAGGATTGAAGGAGGAGTTCAACATGACGCTCAGACTTTCATAGCAAGGCCCACTCCACTCCCCAAACACTGTCACGTCACGGGAAGCTGTCTAGGGGAAACTCTGCACCCATATGTCATGCGCTCATGCCTTCTATAGACTTCTAGAAACGGTTTGCCGTGTCTGTATGAGGGAATTTCTGTATGAGGGAAATCTGGGTGAACTCTGGGTGCACATGGAGAAATCTCAGTCAGTAAGGAAAATAGCCTGAGCTTAAGGGCCCTGGACTGTCACGTGACAGAGGACTAACCCTTGTAAGAACAGTTAGGTGTGGTTCTAGGAATCAAAACTCAGATCTGGTGACAAACTTTTGGTTTTTGATTGTAAAACTCAGGTTACCAAGCAGTGGGGGAGAAGGGAGGAGGGAATGAAGAAACAGACTGGAGGTGGTATAGGGTACTTTGGTGGGAGGAGGGTACAGTTTTATATATATATGTGTGTGTGTATATATAGTAGTATATATAGTATATATTAGTATATATGCTATATATACTAATATATAGTATATATATACCATATATTACTATATACTATATATTAGCACATATACTAATATATACTATGTAATATATAATATATAGTAGTGAGATATATATAAATCACTTCCATAAACATTCAAGCTGCTGTAATCATGGTACCTTAAACTGCAATAAAAATTACAAATAAATCAAAATAAAACTCAGATCTGGAAGGAAGTAACCCAAATGTTGAGTTGAACCCCTGGAGTTGGAACATAACTTTCTGCCCCTCCCCAATATGCATCCCCAAACATGCCTCTTGGGCAGAATAATTGACAGGTGAACTGAATTTTTTAATTAATACTTTATTATACCACCGTGAGATATACAATTACAACGTTGTTCATGTTTGGAGGTTTCGGTCACATAGTGTTCCAGCACCCGCCCTCCACCAGTGCCCATATCCCACCACCAATGTCCCCAATTCCCTCCCCCTCCCATAGCCTGCCTAAATGGCAGGTTCTTTATCTCTTTTCTCTCTCCCTCTCTCTCTTTTCCTTCTCTTACACATTGTGTTGGTTGCACTACATACACTTGGAAGCCATCATGTGCATTATTTTTGCCTGTATTTAATGCTCAGTTCTATGTTGGTATCAGCCCTTTTTAACATTTATTCACTCATGTTCCCTTCCCTGTCTTACCTAACCTCTGACTCCCTCACGTTTGCGGTAATTTCCACTTTTGGTAAGATCACCTGATATATTTATGTCATGTAAATAAATGCAGTCATTCTATGTCTCTCTCTTTCCTTCTGACTAATTTCACTCAACATGATCCTTTCCATGTCCATCCATTTATAGGCAAATTTCATAACTTCATTTTTCCTGACAGCTGCATAGTATTCCATTGTTAGATGTACCACAGTTTCTTTATCCAGTCATCAGTTCTCGGGCATACTGGTTGTTTCCAGGTTCTGGCTATTGTGAATAGTGCTGCTATGAAAATAAAAGTGCGGATTGTGTTTCCACTGTGTGTTTTTGGCTTCCCAGGGTATATTCCCAGGAGCAGTATGGCTGGGTCAAAGGGGAGCTCAATTTCTAGTCTTTGGAGGAATGACCATATTGTTTTCCAGAAAGGTTGTACAAGTCGACATTCCCACCAACAATGTATAAGAGTGACATTTTTTTTAAATCTCTGAAAACCGAGTGGAAGGTGCTGTTTGTAGAAAGCACTTATGTTTCTAAGGGAAATTTCCATTTGAACACCTCCCTCTTTGAACCAGGAAGTAGAAGATGACCACATCTCTCAAAAAATATCCCTGTAGAATGTAGCAACTTAATTCTGCTCAGCAACTCTCCTCTGGCTTCCCGTGCCCTGCCCCATAGGCTCCTATAACTGGCTTTCCCATCACCTCGCCCCTTCCACCCTGCTCCTTGGCCCCCTGCCCCAGCCAACCCACCCACTTCTTTTGGCACCATTTGGGGGAGCTGCTCTGCTTTCCTGTGTCATCCCACGTCAGTAGAAGGTAACCTTCTACTGTTAAATTTCTGTTTCTTTTCCTCCTGTTCGTCTTTCTTTTTATTAATTAAGGTTGTGGGTGCTGAGTTAAGAACCTAGAAGGAGGGACTGGAGAGTGAGTCCCTTACACACAGCCCACCCAGGTGCCACCCCCAGTGAAGCCTATGGTTCCCCCAACCCAGCCAAGAGGGAGAGCCAGGAGTAAGCCTTGAGCACAGCAGGGGTGTGCCCCTCCACCCCCAAAAAAAAAAAGAACATCAAAGGAAGATTAGAAACTATTTTCCCTCTCCTCCCAGAGTCTCATGTTGCTGGCCAGTATGCGGGACGTGCTCTGGATACTCAACTCCTGACCGCTCGATACCTCCTGCCCAGGAAGTTTCGGTCAAGGCACCTTTGTCCTCTGAGGTCTCATCTTTACCTGCGCTCCCTGCATCACTGTGTCTCCGGGGTGATGCCAACACATGGTGGAGAGAGTTTCAGCATGGCTGAGGGTGTGCTGGACTCTGTGTCCCCATGTCCCTTGCCACAGCCCCATGCCAATGCTGGGCACAGGGACAGTGGCAGGAGGGAGCCCCCAAGGTGGGCCTGGCTGCTCTGGGCCAACCCAGAATCTTCCAGCAGCAGCTTCATGTTCTTTCTCGCCTACCTGGATCTAACGCTTCCTGCTGCCCGTCACAGAGACCCAACAGGAACGCTGGAGACCCTGGATGGAGAAGGGCTTTATGAAGTACACTAGGGACTTAGGTGAGGGTGGTCTCTCGGCTGTCCAGATTTTCATCTCTATTATTCTATTAGTTTTCTTTTCTTCATTTGGAGGGGTCACACCCAAGTTGCTCAGATCTTACTCCTGGCTCTGTTCTCAGTGGTCACTCCTGGAGGGAGCAGGGGACCCTATAAGTTACCAGGAATTGAACCCAGGTTGGTTGAGTGCGAAACAAGTGCCCAACCCACTGTGCTATCACTCCGGCCCTTATTCTGAAGTCTCAATCAGGCAATGTCCATGCTGGCTCCTTGTTCTGTGACTCTGGTAAGAGTTTGAACAGAGCTGCTAATAATCTCCTTCAACTTGCTTCCAACACTTCCCTGAAACATCTGTTCACTCACTGTTGACTTAATCTAGGCCACCTGGTTCCTTTCTAGGCCTTCTCTGTGCCTGCTTCTTGGGTTTGTCAGGCTCCAAATGTGACTCAGGTGGTGGGACTCCAGCCTGCACCCCAAAGGGCCTATGTCTACATGCTGCTTCTCTCTGTCCTCTGTCCCTTCGTTCCTCCCTGCTTGCCTGCCTTCCACTCACCCACTCTCCACCGGGCACTTGTTGGGTGCTGGGGACAGATGGTATCCTGGTCAGACCCAGCTCCTGTGCACAGCTCCCATGCAGCTCCACTGCTCTTGATTTCTATGATTTGGTGACCTTGGGTGAGTTCCTGGCTCTGGCTCAGTTTCCTTCCTTCCAGGCCTCCCTCTGCCACCCAGGAGTTGTCCTGGGACTTCCTGTGCTTCAGCTGCTGGCTGAGGCCTGAACACAAGCAAGACCGCACTTGCCCTGTGCTCTAAGCCTCATCATCCAGTCCTCCTCTAACTGTAAAATACCACTTCCCTGAGACTAATTTATTCCTGTTAGGCTGAAACCGGAACCAACGCAAGCCCCAAACATCTGCCTGATAGCCCTTCGGTTGGCTTCATTGGCCTCCTTAACTAAATCTCCCAGGCACCTTCCCGGCAGCCTCAACACCAGCTCCTCCCACTGTGGAAACCACCCCCAGTCCTGCAAACAGCAGGCTGGATCCCTGGCCAGTGAGTTTCAGCTTTCCTGAGAAAGGCATGGTTCTCTGAAGACCGTTCGCTCCCACAGAGAAGCCTCCACTAGCAGAATAGCGTGCTCTCTGGTTGGTTTGCTCTGGGCAGCAGCTCTGCCAGTCCCCTTGGGACAGCTCACCTGAAGTGTCCTGAGTGGCGGAAGGCAATCTTCCAGGCTTGTTCTGAACCTATGCTTGTGTGGCAGCCACAAATGCTTTTATTTACATTATACTTCTTAGATGAGTAAAAAGAACAACATCCTACCAAAAAATGGCAGGGATCCTTCCCACAGAAGGAGGACACGTTCTCCGTAGGAAAGATGATTCCCAGAAACTCTGGCTGGAAGGCTGGAGTTGCTGGGATGGGCGTGGGCTGCTGTCAGAGCCCGGGCCCTGGGGAAGCCCGACCGGAAGTGTGCTGATGGTGCTGGGTGTTCCCTCCTGGGCAACGCCACCTAATTTCACCTCTTTTGTCTATAAAGCTGAGCTCAGCTTCCCACCCACTCACCTTGCTTGAGAATCAAACCAAATAAGATTTAAAAAAGGAAAAATCCTTTTGTGAGGAGCCAAGTTTTTGGGTCAGTGGGAGGAGGAGACAATCATCGTTGTTTCTCTTGCAACCTGGTTATCCCAAAGGAATTTTCTCCAACTCTGAGCAGCTCTGGGTGGTAGGTTTCCTACCAGTTCCCTCCTTCAGCCTCTCCGCTGTTCTCTCTCCACCGCCTGCCTCCCACCCCCTATCCCGTGGCTGACTCAGCAGCACCCTTGACTTTCTTTATGACCTCAGATGTCCCTCACAGCCGGCCATGCCAAATCTGGTTTGTTCTGATCTTCTTTCCACAGGAATGTGCTTTTTGAGTCCTGTGAATTAGGTGACATAGGGGTGGAATGGGCAGGCTTTGCTGGTCAGAATTCTGAGCTGTGATTCACTCAGAGTTCAAGCCTCGTGGAGGCCCAAGCCAGCATTTATTTATGTTTTAGTTTATTTTTTGTGGTGCTGGGCCTCACGCATGAAGGCGTGTGCTCTAACACTGAGTCACAGGCCTGGCCTGAGGGACCAAGTCTGGACTCTCCAGGCCACCTGAAAGCATCGCCTGAAAAACTTTCACCAATGTCCTGGCCTGGGATAGGTGTAGGGGAGAATCTGTCACGGGCACGGCAGGACATCCATTCCCTTGATGCAACTTGAGAGCACCTCAGACCTTCTCCATTCTCCCTGTTCCTGTCCTTCTGCTTGCTGAGTTGGAAAAGTTCCAGGAGTGTGTAAGGGAAACCCAGAGTCTCTGGAATGACGGGGGACCAGGTGCCCCTGGCTTCCTGTCCTCTGTGGGGGGTGGAATTGGAGGAGGCAGTGACAGGATCTGGGTCCGAGCCAAGTTTCTGGTCTGTGTGAATTTTACCTACCTGGTTATATGGAGTTGAATTGAATGGCTTCAAGTCCATGTCTGTCCCCCAAATAGCACCTTTCAGAGTTGGGAACCGTACACTGGAGCTATTAATAGTAGTGCAATAACTTAATAATAAGTAAACACTATAATTGTAGGCCTGCAACTCTATTAAAATGGTATTATAAATAATCTAAAAAATTCATTAAAAGAGATCAATAAAAATAGGGTCTTGGTGCCAGCGATGTTGCTCAGTTATAGAGGACCTGCGTTGGCTCTCTGAGGTCCTGGGTTCTACTCCAGGCACAGAAAACATCAAAAAGAGGAACAGGATCTTTGCAACTATAACAAGTTGATTTGAGGTTAGACTAGGATGGACCCTAATGTCAACACTTTTGATCTTCATATGATCACATGGGCCAATCTTAAATAGACCAGAAACAAGTATGGGCAGGGGGAGAATGAACCCTCATTGACTGTTGGTAATTGAAACCTATATGAACTTTAGATAAATAAACTAATAGATGTAAGTTACACCGACTTATACATAGTAACTATAAGTTTATATAAACTTCAGACACAAATGTATACAGATTATATTTAAACTTATATGGGTTATGTATAAACTTATATATATGTAAGTTTATGTATATGAATTTTCCATAGAGGTCCAACCTCTATGGTGGATAGTACGGGGGATTTCTAAAAATACTAAAAGCTGTTATCTCACCCCTAGGTATCTATCCGAAAACACAGACAGTTATCTGAAAAGACATATATGCACACTCCTGTGCATGGCCGTGCTATTTACAGCAGCCAAGATCTGGAAATAACCCAAGTGCCCAACCACAGATGAATGGATAAAGAAGATATGGTATATGTGCACAATCAAATGCTACTCAGCTATAAGAGAAATGAGACCTTGCCTCGTTGCTCAACATGGTCATATACTACTCAGCTGTAAGAAAAAAAATGAGACCTTGCCTTGTTGCTCAACATGGATGGAGCTGGGGAAGGGAGATTGCACTAAGCAAAACAAAACTAGGAAAGCAAATTCTGGATGAGCTTGCTCCTACATGGTAGTAAAGAAATAAAGCAAAGGAAAAGACAATCATCCAACAAAAACAAATCCTTAGACTGACCACAGAACTGAGGTGACCAGTGGGTAAAGGAAGTTGAAAGGTCTCCATAGGCTTTGATGGAAATATGGTAGAACTTCAGTTGTGGCTGTAACATAATAGAATTTTTATCCCTGAAGCCTATGAACGTTTACACACTGGTAGGTAGGCCAATGTCACCTCACTTCTGTTCTTAACCTTGGCCTAAGGTCGCCCTGCCACCACCTTTTCCACGCAGCACCCCTGTGATTGCTGAACACATCATGGATGCCCACACCTCTGAAACTGCAATCCAAATTCCTCTCAAAGCGCCCAGCTCTAGGGCTAGGACTCCTGTCTACCTCTCCTGTTTCCCCATGTCTTATTCCTCTTGCCCCAGCCTCAACTGGTCTTTCTTCAGTCTTTTCGCTTTGTTGTTGTGAAGGCCTTGTGCTGTAGTACACCGCTACCCAGAGCCTCTTCATCTTGCCTGGAGTTAGCTCCTGCAGGCCACTTTGTAGATAGGGGCAGGAAGACAGTTTGGATCTGTGACCCTATATATATGGCAGTATATTTTACTGTGTATTCTATGTTAGCTGGTATAAATATTTTCTCTCACGCTACCACAATCCTCATGGGACTAGACAAATCTTGCCAGTATTTTTATCTGGCTATGTTGGATCTCTTAAGAATAATATAGTTACAATTAGGGGCACTGGTGGAGGGATGGGTGCTGGAATACTGTATTACCAAGAACCAATTGTGACCACCTTTGTAATTGTATGTCTCACGGTGGTATAATAAAAAATTTAAAAAAATATATAGTTACAATTAGATTAGAGAGAAATGCTGTTTGCCTCTAAGCAAGCAAGTAAGTGTGGCTTTCTAAGTCTAATAGCTATTAGCCAAAACAACTATGAAGTAAAAACAAAAATCTTGTGAAGGCCTGGAGAAATATATACCTGACCGTAGAATATTCATGGTACAGTTATGTGCCCTTCCCCCACTCTGCATAGGACCTGCAGGGATACCTTTAGGGCAGATCTTGGCTGGGGCAATAGTAACATTTCAAAGGGGGGCTCAGTAAGGTCCTGGGAGAAGCAAACCTGAAGGGACTGACCTTAACTGCTATCCATTTTGGTAGGCCTATCAGGGCTGAAAAGGATATAAAAGCAGTAGCCCTCTTCTTCTCCTCTCTCTCTTCCCTGCCTGCTCTCTGCCTCTGCTCTCCTTTCCATTCTCTTCACTGTTGGGCCTTCGCATATGGTAGTGGCCATCTTGGCATAGGATTCTAAACCTACATGTGGCTGGGGCCCAGCCAGGAACCCAAACTCTGGGGTTTTCCTGGTAGTATATTATATACCAGAACAACTGTGAGTAAAACCTTTTGAAACTTTGCTGGATTCATGAGTCTTTCTCAGCCAGCGGACAGCCCCTATCCCCTGGGGCAAAAAGGGATCCCTGTCCTCCCTCCCTGATTTTGTCGGGGAACCCAGCATTCTCCAATAGTCTTGGATGACTTGGATTGCTTGTGGATGACTTTGGCACTCACACACTTTAGTAACTGTGCTTGTATATACCCCGATGAGGGATGCTGGACATCACACACTCTGCTGCTGTATCTGAGGGGTCCCAAAAGCAGAGTTGCCAGAACCTTGCTTGATGTACATGGTTGGTGCTCTGATGCAAACTCCTGGCCTCAAGCCTGCAAAATAGGTGTTTTTGCAAAGCTGCTGTCTCAGCTGAGCCATCCCTGGTCCTCTTCTCTGGTGTCTGGCATTGTCAAGCTCCTCAAGGCCCCAGAGCCTTTGCATATGCTGTTACCAGAAGCCTCCCTCTGGTTAGCTCCTCTTCCTATGAAAGTCAGTCCGAGGGTCACCTGAGGCCCTCACTCCTCCCCTGATATACTCGATATCTGTTCATGGTTTGTTTCCTGAGTAACGTTCATAGTTATGGTCATGGTTATGTTGGCATATTTTGAGTGTTTATTCTCTATTTCTCTCCCACATCTTCATTTCTCTCCCACATGTCAACTTCATCATAGCAACAATGATGTCTATTTTATTTGCTTTTGCATTATATCTCTAGTGCCTAGCACTCTGGTTGATGCATAGCAGAACAGTGGGTATTTAAATAAATTAACAAATTTCCTTTCTTAGTAGATGAAGTGAAGGGTTGGGGTGACTGAGTAACTTCTCCAAGACTTCACAGCATATAGGTATCAGAGCCAGGATTTGACATTAAGCTTTCTGAGTGTATACATGGGGTTTACATGTGAGAGACTGTGGAGGATGTAGAAAGGTGGGGGGAGTGGGGACAGACAGCAGACAGACAGACAGACAGACAGACAGAGAGAGGAGTGAGGTAGGAGAGAGGCACATGGTCACTATGTACAGCTGGATGTTTTCTGCCTACCAAGGACTAAGCCTCATACCCTTTGTTCTCTTTGGGGGTAGGATGAGGCACTGACTTGTCAGTACTGGAGGGAATGGGAGTGTGGCGGCAAAGGAGGGACAGAGGGAGGCTGTCAAGTTCTACCAACTTGGCACATGAGGCAGAAGACCCACCTGTGCTCCAGCTTGCCAGCCCCTCAGTGCAACAGGTACCAGAGTTCACTGAAGGTTTGTCCCTGGGCCAGCATCAGTTACAGAAGACCCCAGAGCAGGGTGCTGTGCTCACAGTCATTTTAACGCCTGTGCTTGTAAGTGGCAACCACTGCTATAAGAGACACTGATTCAGAATGACCAATAGGATAAAAGGTTTCATTAGTCTTGCGAAATCTTTGGACTTTTCCATTTTTCTCTCCTTCTTGATCACTGAGCTAAAAAAAAAAACACCAATGCTTTGTCATTAGACTTGGGTCCTTTGTGGGGGTGGGAAGCCAGGGGAAGGAGGTGGCAGGGCTGGGCTTGAGCACGATCTCTCCAGCTGCAGTTTCAAACCCTCAAGAAGGGTTGAAGGGGTGCAGAAGATCTTTCAAGACTCTGGGTCCTAGCTGCGTTATGAAAATCTTCCTTTGCTCCATGGGCTATAATCTTCATTTCTCTGTAGTGTCTTCATTTTAATATAATGCAGTTGCTCAGTTTGAATATTTATGATAACTCTTTTGTTCTGTGTTAGTGCTTTTTGCCTATTTCCAGGTCCTGAAGATGTTCTTCTACCTTTGTTTTAAATTTCTTTTTTTACTCATCTTTAGCTCATTTGGTATGGAATGATGTGTGTGGTTAGAGGTAGACAAAAATTTTTTTCTTATATGACTATCCAATTGACTCAGAGCCATTTAGTGGATGAGACCTTCTTCCCTGCTCTGTATTGCAGTCTTGCTATTTGGAAGCATTTAGTTTTCATGTGGATAGTGCTAAGAAGTCATACTTTAGAGCAGGGGTCCCACTGCCCATATGTGGACCACAGAAGTTTCCTTATGGCCCATGGGAAAGCTGCCACTTAAAGTGATTTTCAACCTCCAATTTGGTGCCAGTTAGTATTAAAATCAGTGAAAATCACTGAGTCAGAGCCTTTGCTTTCTGACAAATAAGATTTACCCCTCAGCTCTTACAGATTAGCTGTGGGTTTGGAGTAAGTTACTTCTTGTCTCTGAGACTCCATATCCTCATCTATATTGAGAGTAATAAAATGTTTTACTTTGTGTTTAGTTTATTTTATTTTTTGACTCTTTGGGTCATACTTGGTGATGTTCAGTGGTCACCCAGGGCTCTCACTCAGAAATTACTCCTGGCGGTGCTCAGGGGACCAAAGGGATGCTGGGGATCAAACCTGGTTTGGCTGGCGCAAGGCAAATGCCCTCCCCCCTGTACTATTGCTTCAGCCAAAATATTTGGTTTTAGAGCCAGACACACATCAAATGAGAACATGCATCTACAGCACTTAGCCCAGCACTCAGGAGAGTGTGGTCAACAAACACCTGCTCTTACTATCAGCACATCTGCTACCTTATCCCCGATGTTAGCAGAAGCAAAATCAAGGGGGGATTGTCTCATCTTGGAAATTCATTTGTCGTCTGTGTTCAGTTCTTTTCAAATAAGTAAGAGTTGTCCACACCAAGTGAATTGTATATTCCTCTCTGTGCTCCCGAACTATCCAGGGGCTCTTTCCATTCTGATACCCCACTGGCTCGCATCGGCCCTTCCAGACTCTCTATGAAATCAACAATCTCCCCTCCTAATTTACTACATTTCCCCAGTTCACTGATACCCTGTTTCTGAGTCTGTGGAGCCAGATTCCTTAATGAATTGGCATGGCTGAACACACTGTCCTGACTTGTTTGTGACCCAGCTGTTGGTCTATCCAGCAGAGAACCACCAGACACAGTTTTTAGGACAACATCCTGTCTTTGTGATATTACTCTGTAGAAGAAACAGCTGAGAAAGATGCCTGCCTGGCCAAAGTCTCTGGCAGTGAAATTTTAACTTGGTGTGAAGCAGAGATAAAACAAACATCGTCATTTCACACTTCAAACTGCTTAAGTGGTATATAGTCTTGCTTGTTTAAAATTTTAAAAAGTCTTTTGGGTACTTCCGTTGGCAAGTGGCAGTTTAATGCTCTTCCTAAAGCTACAGCAACTGGTCTGAAACAAGTTCCCTGGAGTTTGGCTTCTGTCTGGAAATGTCAATGGTTTGTTAGCATTGAAAAAGACTGAGAATGTGATTTTTCAAGGTCAGATGAAGTGTGTTTCTGGGGAGATGAAAACCGTCTGAGCTTCTCCAACCTGCATTTGGAACTATGGGGACCAGGACTGGCCCCTTCTGGCTCTACTACTCATGGGCTCGGTCCACCCACGTGGAGGAAGAGCCACATAGAGGCCCTTGGCCTGTGGTAGTGGGGTGAAGAACACATACTACCTTTCAAGTTCCTTCCCCTTACCCAGCAACACATAATTTACAATATCATCCAAGGTAGCTAGAGATCACCAGAACAAAATATCACAAGGGCTACCTTGGCATTGTTCAAAAGATTTTATGATGTCCCTTTTATTTTATCTTATTTTATTTAAACATCATGATTTACAAAGTACAAAGTTTTTCACAATCACTGTATCACTGTCTTCCCGTTCATCATTGATTGGCTTGAGTGGGCACCAGTAACATCTCCATATGTCCTGTCTCATGCTAGTAGAGTCCAAGGGCACCTGCTTGCTCCAGGAACATAAAGAGCCTCAAACCATTCCATCAGGTCATGGGAATGAGGTCTATAATTGTTACTGGTATTTGGCATATCAAATACGACACGGGTAGCTTGCCAGGCTCTGCCGTGTGGGTAGCATACTCTTGTATACTACTAGAGATGCTAGTCATCTCTAAATCCAGCATTTATTGATAAACCGTGCTGCCGCTTGCGGCCGTGCAAGCCGGGCTGTGATAGGCTGGTCTGCTGGGTGGAGTTCTGACGAGGGGAAGTCCAGATGTGGAAAGTGGAGGCCCCTCATGGAGTGAGGGGTCGTCTGGCTTGTTGCAAGGTTCTGTTGGGGTGGAGGGCCAGGGCTAGAACCCGCCATCCCTCCTGGGTGCTTTGTGAGCGGCTGGGCACAGAGAGAGCCAGTAGCAGCTCTGCCCCATGTCTGTGAGTCTCTGTGTTTCCACAATACAGTTGTTAGAATAATTCTTTTATTTTTAAATGTTCTGGCTTGCATCTGTAAAAGCATCTGTCCTGTGTGGTGGTAGGACTCTCTCTGGGTAACTGTCATATCCAAATGAGCAACTGAAAACCAGCATTTTGCACAATGACTGATGCCTTCCATTTTGATTTCCCAAGAAAGAATTTATTGAAAATCTCTCTCTCTCTCTCTCTCTCTCTCTCTCTCTCTCTCTCTCTCTCTCTCTCCCTCCCCAACACACTTAGGAAATGCATCATTCCTTGCTTCCACCCTCTGCCACCCAAACCCGTCATCCACTGATAGGTTCAATGTATTTCCTGCCTGCTCCAAGGTCTGCTCTCCACTCAGCTGCCCAGTCATTGTGGAATCCGACAGACAAGCCTTACACATAGTTTACAATTGGGGTCAGAGTAATAGTACAATGGGTACAGCACTTGATTTGCATGCAGCTGACTTGAGTTTGATCTCTGGCATCCCATATGGTTCCCTGTCGGGACGCTGCCTGGGTTCCCAACAGTGCAGGGTGTGAGTTCCCTTCTATCTCCAAAGCCAGCGGGGAATGGATGAAGACTCAGGAATCCGATGCAGTTTTAAAAAGGCTTTACTTATCACAGGTTCAGGCATACAGATCCACAATAGGAAAACCCTGTGCTTAGGATTCCTGGCTAGAACCCCAGCCACATGTAGGCCAAAATGGCGGCCACCACGTGTAAAGAGGATTCAAAGACAAGACTCCCAAGAAGGGTGCGAGCTCACAAAGAGAGAGCCCAAAAAGAGAATGCGAGAGAGGAAGCAGCTAGTTTTATACCCCTGCAACTCAGACCTCCCTCCCATTATTATGGAAAGCAGGGAGGGTCAAATGCCCTCAGGTATTTTCTCCCAGCACCTCACCTAGGCCCTTTTATATGCTAATGTCTTGAGCCAAGATCTGCCTGGAAAAGCCTTTATAGGGTAGAGAAAGGGGTTTCTGAGATGGCATGTCTCTGTACCAAAGTCTAATAGACTACCCCCTTATCTATGAAGTGATTTGCAGGAGGCAACCCAGAGCAGATGCGGAGGCTCTTAGAAGAGTCCTGCAACAGTTCCCCTACCTTCAACAGGGATAATTCCTGAGTGCAGAGTCAGGAGTTACCCTTAGCACTGTTGGTATGGCCCCAAACCCAAAACCAACCAACCAAACAAACAACAACTTTATGATTCAATAATATAAAATACTCTAAAAGCACATAAGCATGTAAACATAGTGTGGCGGTATCAGCTTAGTGGTAGTAAAAAAAAGCAAGCAAACAACAAAATTCCTAGAGTACATTTGTGGGTGGGAGAGGAGTAGCAACAGTGTATTTCTAAAACATAACCATTAACAGGATTACATGAAAAGCCTTCCCCCATTCCAAGTACAGTAAAAAAGAATAGTATGTGCATCTGCAGCAACAAGTCATGAGCAAAATCCTCATTACCCACTCTGAAAACTGAGAGTTACCCAGGGCAAAAACAGCAATCACTTGGCTTAAATTTTGACGCTTTATTTTAGAGGAGAGAGTCCTGAAAGCAAGATGAAGATGGTGTGTGCAGCGCGTGCGTGCGTGCGTGTGTGTGTGTGTGTGTGTGTGTGAGAGAGAGAGAGAGAGAGAGAGAGTACTTGGAGCCAACTTCATCTCACAAACATTTGCTGAACATTTGCTGAAGTACGGACACTCTAGGTATGTGCTGTGTGGATAACAATGCCAATGGGAACCCTGGGCTGGGAGTCTGGGCATCAGGGAATATCTGAGCTTCTCCTTAGCCATGGACACCAACAGAGCAGTGGTTGTGCCTGTGACCACCTGGCCCTGAGCTCTCTGACTATGAGCAGGTCTGGCAGAGCAGGAAGAAAGTGCCAGAAAAGACGCCAGAAAGAGAGGCTGATTTCTCCTTGAGCTGAGGCGCTGCTCGCGTGAAGCTCCGCTCTAGATTTCCTTAGTCTTCTGGGCTCTTTTGCTCACCACTCTGGGCCAAAGCCATGAAGAATAATCTTGCGTCCCTGCTGGGCAGGAAGTTTCCTGCATGACTCTCTATGTGATGTCATTTAAACCCCACCACATGGGCATGAGGCAGACATCGATAACGCCGCTTTCACAGAGCAGGAAGCCCTTGGTGCCCACGCCTTACAGGGCTGGGTTTTGAAGCACCCAGCTGCTACCCCACACTCTTTCCTCCACCACCAGTGCCTCGACTACTCCCTAGACTCGGGGCATCTGGAGGGCCCCAGAGCCCAGCACGGTCAGCACGGCAGATGTTCTTTCATTAATTTCTCTCGACCCTCCCTCATCAACTATTTCCTGATAAGTAGTGAAGTAATAACTAAATATTTTAGAAGTTTTAAAAATTTAGAAGGGAAGGGAGAAAGAGGGGATACATCAAGGGCAGAAACCGCATGACAGAGGAGATTCAGGAAGGGAGGGCCAGGACCATGTTGGGGGCAGAGAGGCAGTCTCGAGGAGCCCTTCACCCTGGTTTCTCCTGGACTCTGGGGCTAATTTTCTGTGTGTCTTTACCTGTTTCAGCTTTGCTTTTACATAACTTTTCATAACCCCTCAGGTAATTTTTTGAAAATTTTAAATAATTTTTTAATTGAATCATCATGAGATACACAGTTATAAAGTTGTTCATGATTGGGTTTCAGTCATATAATGTTGCAACACCCATCCATTCACCATTGCGTATTTCCCACCACCAAAGTCCCCAGTTTCCCTCCCAACCCCCAACCCATCCTTTAAAGCAAACAGTTTCTCTCTCTCCCTCTCTCTCTCTCTCTCTCTCTCTCTTTCCTTGGGCAATATAGGCACTGAAAGGTATCAGGTATATCCCTTTACCTACTTTTAATACTCAGTTCCTGTCCAAGTGATCTTTTCCAACCCTCAGGTAACTATTGAAAGGTAATTTTGAGAAGGTTGTAAACCAAACAAACCATGTGGCCTGACCATTCTTTTCATTTCTGTGACTTTTCTACTGATGTGATATAATGATTTGAAAAGTGGAAATAATGAAGCTTTCTTTCTATGGACATGGATTTGAGTGCTTAAGGGTGTGCAAAACATGCTACCATATCACATTTTGACTGGTTAGGTTCATTGATTAATGTAAGTATTATAAAGATCTCGGCTCAAAATAGAAAGCCTGAGTTCTGGTCCTCAGCAGTATTTTGCTGTGTGACTCTGGTCAAGACTTTTTCTGAGTCTTAAAGATGCTGAAAATTTTAATCTAAACAATCTATAAAAGAGAAAGCACTGTTGGCGTCTTAAGTGAGAATAGAGCTGCCACAGGACACAGCAATTCCACTTCTTGGGATCTACCTCCCTGAACACAAAAACATAAATTTGAAATGACATATGCACACCAGTGTTTATTTCAAGGCTAAGTAAGATTGGCAAGATATGAAAGCCAATATCCGACAACATGTGAATGGACAAAGAAGAGGTTGTGGTATATGGACACAATGGAAATCTCTGCAGCTATAAGCAATGATGACACCTTGCAGTTCACTGCAATGTGGGTGAAACTGAACAACATCATGTTAAGTAAAATAAGTTCAAGGGATAAGGAAAAAATAACAATCTCATTCATATATGGTATGTAGAGAGACGAAACCAGAGAACAGGCAGTATAGAAGAATGATAAATACTTGGCTTTGGACCACAAACCTGAAGTTACTCAAAAAAATGGGGATGGGTGGAGGAAATGAACACGTGGACAAAAGTGACATAGGGACAGTGGTGGAGGGTTTTGCACACTTTGGTAGTGGTACTGGTGCCATGATTTTATACATCCATAGCATAAACATTTTTTTTTGTTACTGGTTTGAAGGCATGGAATGCCTTCAAAGGCATCGAGGAAATAGCTAAAAGGACAAAGAACTTCCAGCTCCGGGCACATCTCTTCGACTCCACCATTCTCCCTGCATTAACATATGCCTCAGAGACCTGGACCCTACGAAAGCAGGATGAGAATGCTATTCGGGTCTCCTAGAGAGGAATCGAAAGAGCTATGTTTGGAATATCAAGCCTCACTCAAGTGAGAGAAGAAATCTGGAGTTCTGACCTCCGTCGCTATTCCAGAATCAGGGACTCTGTCTCGTTTGCCAAGGCATCGAAAATCAGATGGGCTGGACATGTAATGCGATTTGGAGATAACCGCTGGACTAGAGCAGTTACATACTGGATCCCACGGGATGTCAAAAGATCACGTGGCCGCCCACCTACAAGATGGTCAGACTTCCTTGTCAAGAACCTGAAGGAACGGTTTGAGGCTCTTCATATTCCTGAATCAACCAGATGCCATTGGGCTACATTGGCACCTGATAGGGTCCAATGGAAATGTTACTGGCGCCAGCCGAGCAAATCGATGAATAACGGGTTTCAAGTGATCAAGCATAAACATTAACACTATTGTAATAGTTTAATATTATTAAATATTAAGACTATGGTACACATCTAAACTAAAATTTAAAGCAAGTTTTATTTCCAGGTGATTTAGATGTGAGGATTGAGATAGGATTGAGATCCATTTGCTTACATTTTAATTTCTCATTTAATTGCTGAGGCTAGAAACTGGGCACCACTAACCCCAAGGTGACTATGAGCACAAATATCTGACCTACAGGAAATCTGAGAAATGGGTTTCTTATTGCTTTTTTTCCCCCTTTTCTTATTCGCTTTTGGGATAAACCCTATTTGCTTAGTGGTTGCTCCTGACTCTATGCCTTGGTTGCTCTTTGTATGCCTTCAAGGACCATGTGATGCTGGGGCTCAAACTCAGGTTTCCCACATGCAAAGCATGTAGCCAAGCCAGGCATGATCCCGGCATCCCATCTGAGCATACCACGAGCATAAAATCCCCCTGAGCATACCACGAGTGCTGAGCCAGGAGTAACCCTGAGCACTGCCAGGAGTGGCCCCCAAACAAACGAAACCCCAGAAAGGGGAGGAGACCTAGGAGCGCATAGGTCACCTAGGAATGCATAGTGGTCAAGGAAGACTGGAAAGGCACCGAGAAAGACGCCAGGACAGACAGTTTAGAAACAGGGCATGTGCGTTACAGGCCAAGACCTTCCGTCCTCCTTCCCTGTTTCTTCTCTCAGAGCCTCAGTTTCTTGTTTGGAAAACAGCCCAGCCAAGATGGCGTCTAAATACTCTTCCAGCCCTGTCCTCCTTTGATTCTGCCTGACATTCTTGTGCCTACTCCCCAGCATCATCACCAACTGTCATGAAAGAGGGGGCAAGGCCCCACTAAGTGCCTTGTTGCAATCCAGCTCACGTCATAGGCAGGCCAGCCTTCCACCACCCCCCCAACACCCAGTCACGGTGTTATTCTTCTTTTGTCAAGCCTTGCAAAGATTCACAACTAATTAAGTCAGTTCTGCAGGCTTTGACTTCACAAACCTTCCCAAACCCTGTGACAATATAAAACAACATCAACAGAGCAGTGAAACAAAATAATAAAGTCAAAATACATACAAATGTGCTTTTAGTACAAAGGCGACATTTCCGATTAGAGAAGGATGATGGAATCATGCGGCAGGCCTGAGGCAAATAGTTGTTTAGGAAAAAAATAACATTCTCAGTCTAGATCCATGCTAATTGCAAGTGTTTTCAAAAGCAAAATATAAAAGAACGCTCGAAGGAATAAGTAGAGGTTCTTAAGGGAACCTTGAAACAGGGAAAGAAAATCTCTCCTAGTATGGCACAGAAGTTATTGTAGTAAAAGAAGAGCTGGCTAGATATATTGATTTTTTTCATTTAATTTTTTGGCTTACGATACTATTAATAATGGTTTCTCAAGGCACTGAAAACTTCTCCATCCCAAAGTCAGTAAATCGTTGCCCAGTATGGAATCGCTCCTTCTGGGAAGTGGAGGACAGCTATTCCTAATGATTCCATCCTGACACCCATTACTGAAGGTCGTTACAGGTTATTCAGAGCATAACCAGTGCCCCCAGCTGGAATGAGAACTCAGAACAAGGGGACACCCCACATGGTTGCTAAGAGGACCGAGGATTCCTAGTCGTGGTCCCCTGACCCTTCCTTGCTGGGGAGACGTCTAAGTCCCAAAGTCTCCCTGGTCTGCTTGGAGGTAAGCAAAGATTTTAAGATGGGGTTTGCTTTGTCCCTTCTGAGACCTGGAGCTCATAACTGTCTGACTGGTTGGAATAAAGGATTCACCTCCCTTAGAGAGTGTCCTTGGCCCTCCTAGAAGCCACAGGAGCCTGTCTTTCCAGTTCTGCCTTCACAGCTTGGGAACCACAAGGGAGGGATTCGTGTCAAGCTGCCTTCACAGCCTGTGGCTGCAGGCCAGGCCCCGGTGCCCGCAGGAAACATGATTCCACCTGCTCCAGGGACACCTGGGCCACGCGGCCCACACAGCCTGCAGTCCCGGGGCTGGAGCACTGCTCCAGAGAGCCACAGGGCTTCCTTCCCTGCTGGCTTGCCCAGGGAGATAGAGCCCCGCACTGCCTGCAGAGAGGGGCACCCTTCTGCTCCCCCCACACACACACACACAGGCTGCGTGGAGTTCTGCAGATTCAGAGGCTGAGCTCCCAGAGGGAGACTTTTTAGCAATGGTAGGTGGGCATTGTGGGGGAGAACTTGAATTGCATCCCAGAGGTGGAATTTATTCCCTCTGTGTTCTGACCAACACTAGGGTGGTGATGAAGGGGAGACTAAAGGAAATAGGGACGAAGGAGCTCCCAAGGAGAGTACCCCTCCTTAGGGAATACGGAGTCAGGTCTGCTGGCAAAGTCTGACAGTTGGAGAAGAGCAAGCAGCAGAGGAATGTGAGGTTCTCATGGCCCCACAGCTCCCCTGTAAATCTTTGTTCTGTTCTGCATGAGCTCTGTGGAGAGCTAAGCCCTCAGTCCAAACAAACACAGTCAAGGTCATACACAGAGTCGATCAGTTCAGCTTCTTCCTTGTAGGCAACAAAAACTGATGCTGGCTGTTTGAAGCCAGAAGGAATGCCATGAAAAGAAATAGAAACAGAGTTCACAGCCTGGCCAGCCAGGGTGCCTGGCAAGTAAATAGAAATGAAAGATCTGTCTGAAGTCAGAAGCACAGGCACAAGACAACCTTGAGAGAAGGCTGCTGGCATCACCTCTGCCAGGTACCAAAGGGCTGAGCCTACACCCCAGGTACCAGCCTTACACACTGGATTGCTACAACCACTTGCATCACTGTCACATCATCACCATCATCGACACAACACCACCACCACTTGGCCATCATGGCCAAACCATCATGGCCAAACCATCCCAACACTATCATATCACTGCAACCATCATGGCCAAACCATCCCAACACTATCATATCACTGCAACCACCATCTTCACACCTTCATCATCGCCATCACTGTCATCACTACCATATCCACCAACGCCATCATCATCTTCACCACCATCTCCATCAGCAGCACTCCATCACCACCACCACCATCACCATCACCACCACCACCATCACCACCACCACACCACCACCATCACCACCACCATCACTGTCACCATCACCACCATCACCACCACCACCACTACCAATATCAGCACCACCATCACTGTCATCATCACCACCATCACCACCACCACCACCACTACCACCATCACCACCACCATCACTGTCACCATCACCACCATCACCACCACCTCACCATCACTCACTCACCACACACATACCACCCTACCACTTCACCACCATCACTGTCATCATCACCACCATCACCACCACCACCACCACACCATCACCACCACCATCACTGTCACCATCACCACCCACCCCACTATCACCACCACCACCACCATCACCACCACCACCACCACCACACATCACCACCACATCACTGCCACCATCACCACCATCACCATCACCACCACCACTACCACCATCACCACCACCACCTTCACCATCACCACCATCACCACCACCACCACCATCATCACCACCATCACCATCACCACCATCACCACCACCACCACCACCACCATCACCACCATCACCACCACCATCACCACCACCATTACTGTCACCATCACCACCACCATCACCACCACCACCGAACCACTACCACCATCACCACCACCAGCACCACCAGCACTACCACCTTCACCACCACCACCATCACCACTACTGCCATCACTACTACCACCACCACTACAACCATTACCACCATCACCACTACCACCATCACCACCACCACCACCACTACCACCATCACCACAACACCATCACCACCATCACCACCACCAGCACCACCATCACCATTACCACCATCACCACACCACCATCACCACCATCACCATCACCACCACCATCACCACTAACACCATCACCACCAGCACCATTACCACCATCACCACAACCACCATCACCACTACCACCATACCACCATCACCACCACCACCACCACTACCACCATCACCACCACCAGCACCACCAGCACTACCACCATCACCACCACCACCATCACCACTACCCACACTACACCACCACCACTACACCATTACCACCATCACCACTACCACCATCACCACCACCACCAACCACTACCACCATCACCATCACCACCATACCACCACCACCACCACCACCATCACCACCACATACCACCATCACCACCACACACCCACCACCACCACACACCTACCACCACCCCACCACACCACCACCACATACCACCTACCACCATCACCACCACCACCATCACCACTACCACCACTACCACCATCACCACCACCAGCACCACCAGCACTACCACCTTCACCACCACCACCATCACCACTACTGCCATCACTACTACCACCACCACCACTACAACCATTACCACCATCACCACTACCACCATCACCACTACCACCATCACCACCACCACCGAACCACTACCACCATCACCACCACCAGCACCACCAGCACTACCACCTTCACCACCACCACCATCACCACTACTGCCATCACTACTACCACCACCACCACTACAACCATTACCACCATCACCACTACCACCATCACCACTACCATCATCACCACTACCACTGTCACCACCACCACCATCACCACCATGAGGGTCCGTTTCCTGGAGGTGATGGGTGAATATAAGTGTGAGACTCCATTGCCAAGTGCAGTGTGGACTAAGAGAATAATCCTTATCTTTGTAATCACCATGGCCATCATCATAGACATCCTCCAGGTGGAGCATGGATCTCTGTCTCCCCATACGGCACACTGAAGGGAATGGCAGTCATACCTATTTTCACAGTCTTGTAATTTTAATGTGCTTTTCCCGACAGTGAGGATGAACAACTTTATTGGCAGGTTGTGGGGTAAGTTATGGGAAGGTGAGTTGATCCCACCTAGATGGAAATCATAGGAAGATTTCTCACGATGCTAATAATAGACTTACCATAATTGATTGAGCAATTTCAACTCCTAGGAATCTATTACAAGACTATAAAGACACTAATTTAAAAAGACATATGCACACCCTGTTCCTAGTGTGCTATTTACAAGAGCCAAGAGATAGAGACAGCTCAGGTTGCCAAAAGCAGGAGAGTGGCTACAGCAGGTGTGGATATGTCACAGCAGAGTTCCGCTTTAGCTTATGAAAAAAGCTGGTCTTCTGCAATAGCATGGAAGGAACTGGGGAGAGTCACGTCCAGTGAACTGAGCCAGAAAGAGATCAACAACTATTGGACGCTTCCTCTGCTATGAGGGGGTATAAAGAAACAAAGCAAAAGGCTAAACTCATCAAAAACTTTAGTTTTCAATTCACTATGGGGGTTGGGCATAGGGCACAACGGGTCTAAAGGGTCAAATGGACCCTCACTTCTTCAACAGTGGGTTGCCACCCTGTCTGGGACACCTAACTAAATGTGGGGACAAAACCAAATTGCCACAGTTAAACACACAAAGACCAAAACAATTAGCCAAAATTTTCTACCTCATGAATCCAAGGAATTTCTTCCAATTCTTACCCAAAAAGGAGTTGTGAGTTTAAGAAATCCTGCAAGAGCGTGGTGGGAAGAATCAACATTCCGATATTGGGCATTTTTTGTGCACAAAACTACACAGCGACCATGTGGCTGCAGTGGGACCCTGGCCAAATAGTCAGTTCAGGGGGAGACGACAGAGTAAGGGTGGACAAGTGCAAAGCACTTGGGGGGGTGTTGCTGAGTGAGCAGGGGCCGGGGGTGGCTGTTGAGCAGGGCAATGGCAAATGCTCCAGAAGACAGTCCCTCGTTCCCTGCCTCCTGGCCGCCCCTCAGGAAGCGGGTGCCTGTGAGCTCATATGCTCCTGCTCTGTCCCCCCACATTACTCAGCTTTCCCGTGCCTGCAGGAGGCCTGTGGGTTAATAAGCTTCTGCTGCCAGTGTCTCAGGCTTCTATTACTAAGTGTTAAGCAGTTGGAGGGAGGGGGAGCATTCACTGTCCTCTACCGGGAGAGGAGATACACAACACACACAGATGTGCATGCAAAACACACAGAACACACATACACGCACACACAGAACACACATACATAACACACACGTGCAAACATACATACACAACACATGCCACACATACACAACACACTTATAACACACAACACACACATGGGCAAAACACACAACACATGAACGTACACCACACACACAACACACACCACGCATATACAACATACACTCGTTCTTTTTTCTACCTTTAGGGAAGTTCCCTGGAAGATGTGGGGAAACCCCAGGCCACCTGAAAAACAGGGGGAGCACACAATGGCGGAAGCTTGGGGCTGACTGGGGTGACCTCCCCTGCGTCTGGATGCATCCGGATCATCTCAGAGCTGATTGGCAGGCTGAGGGCCAAAGAACTCACCTTAGAACCTTCTAATCTCTCTTGCTCCTGCCTTCCGCTAATACTGCTCTATTTGCTACAGTTTCTCCCACCTGTTCCAGGAGCCCTTTGAGCTGGCAGGGGCTGGGCTCCACCTTTTCTGGCCTCAGCACCCCTCTGGGGTGGGTGAGGGAGTAAGTTGGTCCTGTGCAATCAGTCAGGCAGGAGGCTATTCCCTTTCCTTCAGAGCTTCTCACCCTGGTAGAGAAGGTCCCCCCAGGGCTGCGCCCCTGGTACCAGCAGGGGAATTTATTTGTTTGTGTTGCTTTTTTGGGTCACACCCAGCGATGCTCAGGGGTTGCTCCTGGCTCTGCACTCAGGAATTACTCCTGGCAGTGCTCTGGGGGACCAGATTAGATGCCGGGGATGGAGCCAGGGTCAGCCTCATGCAAGGCAAACGCCCTACGCACTGTACTATCACTCGGCCCCTAGGAGAGTTTATTTATTTATTTATTTTTACCTATTGAAAAAAGAATATCTAAGTTCTTTGAGGAATGATTTTTTAAATTTTTAAACGCCGTGAGACATACATTACAAAGGTGTTCAAATTGGTTCTTGGTAATACAGTATTCCAGCACCCATCCCTCCACCAGTGCCCCATTCCACCACCAATGACCCCACCCCCTCCCACCTACCCCCCAGGCGCCTCAACAGCAGGTAGCCCTGTTTCCTCTCTTCTCTCTCTGTCTCTCTCTCTCTCTCTGCATCTCTCTCCCTTGTTTTAAATTGGAGCTGCAGATATTTAGAGTTTAACACTTAAGTCTCTTTGGTATATTCATGGGAGTTTTAATCTAGCAGGGGTTTAAACAAATGTTCCTACCTGAGTTCCCTCCCCAATGACCCTGAGGTGGTTGGTATTGAGGGTATATCTCCCTGCCCCCCTCTGTCTCAACCCCCAACACACACACACACACACACACACACACACACACACACACACACACACACACACATGGATCAAGCCTATACCAGGGAAGAGAACCTTCCTATCTCCCTCCCATCAGCACCGGGGCCCATGGAAGAAGCAAGGCGGAAATGACTCTGAATTGCAGAGACGTCCATCCCTCACAGACGATGAAGACAATTTCAAGGAAATTCTCCTGCTGGAAGCCGGAGATGTCAGAGGTGCTGGGTTCATCTGATGGATGAACGTTATAGAAAAGGGTCCAGGGTACTCATCAAATTAGATAAATGGGTATCTGTGAGTTTTTCTGCCTCTGCCAGGGAGCTCTAAGACCACTGAAATGAGTTGGATCAGAACTGCAGAGGTCAATGAAACGCAGGTCACAGGAAGAGCAGTTTCAGTTGAAAGTCAGAAAGCCCCGGTTCCGTTGCTGGCTTCTCTCTCGAGCAGCTTCAGTTTTCACAGGTATTTCTGCAAGTCAGAGCCTCACTCTTGTTCCTGCTGTGCCTTCCCTCCCAGCCTGGTCTCCCCGCTGCAGCAGGACCTCTCTGCCACGGGCCTTCTCCCCGCTCCACTCCGGGGCAAGCTCTAAAGCACTTTCCCGCTGAAGGCCCAGGGTCCGCTTCCTTGTTGCGTCACCCACAGTGTGATCTCTGGCTTGCTGCCTCTGCAGCTTCACCCCGTGTCTCCTCAGCCCCCAGTGACTCTGTTTCCCAGCACACTCTCCGCTCATGTCCTGGGGTCACGGTTCAGAGGTCTGTGTTTCACCTGGAGCATCTTCACCTGTTTTTTTGTTTGTTTGTTTCATTTTTCCCAAGAAATCCCTAACCAGGAGGACTAGAGCAATGATACTGAGGGTAGGGCTAGATGCTTGCCTTGCGCTTGGTTGACCTGGGTTTGATCCACAGCACCTCTTAAAGTACCCCAAGGCCCGCCAAGAGTGATGCCTGAGCAATCGGAAGAAAGCCCTGAGCACCATCGGGAGTGGAGAAGAGAAAGAAAGAGAGAAGGAAGGGAGGGACAGAGGGAAGAAGGGAGGGAAGGAGGGAAAAAAGGGAAGGAGGGAAGGAGCTTCTGTGTTACTGAGCTTACTTCATAGGGACATTGAGTCCCGTCTGTGGGTTTACTAGGCTGTTGTTGCTAGTTGAGCCTCTGTGTTACTGAGCTTACTTCATGGGGACACTGAGTCCCGTCTGTGGGTTTACTAGGCTGTTGTTGCTAGTTGAGCCTCTGTGTTACTGAGCTTACTTCATGGGGACACTGAGTCCCGCCTGTGGGTTTACTAGGCTGTTGTTGCTAGCTGAGCCTCTGTGTTACTGAGCTTACTTGGTTTATTTATTTATTAAGCTTCCTTGGCTTCTGTGTTCCTTTACCATCTCTCTTGGTGTCCTCCCCCCCGGGTGTCAGAACTGTAGAGTACTGGCATTGAGGCAGCAGTTGGGGTGTGAGTGTGGCTGCCCGCCTGGACTTTGCAGGCTAAGGATTGGTTCATCCTTCTCCTGAAGGAGTTCCAGAGTTTTCAGTCAAGTGACTGATGTGTTGTGAATTTTGGCGGCTGGTTGATCACTTCTGAGATTTAATCACAAGTCTGTAAAGCTGGGCCAAGAACATAAATCTTCATCCTATGTGGCACCCAACGTCCCTGTGTGTTAATAAAATCTCACAGAAATGTGTCGTATCAGTTGCTGAATGATGAGCCTTGTGGGGGAGAGGCCCGGAATAAGACACGCTGCTGTTCTCTGCAGGCCCATGTCCGTTCTTCCCCTTGGCTTCTGCTGCATGAAGTGCTCCTGGGCTGAACCCCTCCATCTCCCCAGCTCTGTTGTTATCTGGGCCCGCATCTTTCACAGCACCACACACAGAGCAGGATCGAGAGCAAGAGTCAAGCCAGATGCAGCACCTTGCCTGGAGCAGATGCTCAAGACCTGCCTGCTCCAGAATTAAGCCGAGCCGAGGTGTGGAGACTCATTGTGAAATGTTTGCTTTGGCACCCGAGACTTAAGGCTTCACCTATGATAACTCTGCTCTAAATCCTCCTGGAATCCGCAAGCAACGAACATACCTGAAAATGAATAAGAATATTTAAAATAAAATACTTGATGAAACCCACAGATTCTCCCCTGCTTAGTGGTTGCTTCATTTATTCACTGTTCTGTCCCTCCATCCAGCCAATCAACCTCCACTTACAAGATGAGGGTGTGTCGCGATACATGGGGCAAGGCTGGAGATAAATAGGACAGAAACCATATCTGCACCCAGGCGTGGACCTATTGTCTAACAGGGAAATAGCAATCGATAATTGCAAATGTCACCAAGAGAATGAAAAGGGTTTTGTAAGCTGCGCCTTAGACAGTGGTTCTCACTCCTCCACTCTGTTCCAGGCTCAGAGCCTGGGCCCTTAGGAGAAACACTCAATGCTTTTGTGTGGGGAAGTGCTCCCTCAGCGGTACCAGCAGCCATTAGCGCTCCAGCCAGCAGGGTTTGGGACGACCTAGAATGCTGGGGATCGAACCCAGAACCTTGTGAATTTCAAACATTCACTCCAGCCTATGGAACTGTTTCCTCCAATGCCACAACAACAAATATTTATTGAGTGAATGAAGCCTTTTCCTGTATACCGCATACAATTAACAAATAGGGCTGGGCCTGCAAATTTCATTTCGAGCCCCAATTATAAATGCACGAGCTTTTATTTTCATTCTTTTTCAGGGTGTGAATATGGCCTCTCAATGCTAGAGCACTTGCCTTGAATGCAGGAAACCTGAGTTCACCTCCTTGCACTGCAAAACTAAACTAAACTAAAATAATGACAATGTAATCAAATAGTTCCTGTTTGTCTCCTGCCTCTGTCGAAGAAGGAACATGGCTGTACAATGTTGGAGTTGGGACCAGGGGTCGAATTGTCTTGCTTCTACTCTTAAAGAGATCTCCAGGCCAGAGGCCCCCATGTCCTATAGCACAACCCCCAGTGCTCAGGCAAAGAAAGCTGATCTCTCAATCACCAGGAAATGACATGTCTCTCTCCTGGTCAGGCCAGGAGAGAGACATATCAGGCCTCCATCACTTCCTCCCTGCCTCCCTTCTGTTGTTGCAATGGGCTCAGTGGCCCAGACCTGAGTTGTGGTGCTCACACATATAGTTGCAGTGCACATGGGGGTCTCACTCTTTGGGGAGTGGGGTGCCTCCACAGTTGCCCTCCAGGATTCACGCTTCCTGGTCTGGTTGCTTGCATGTGTTTCTGGCTTTGGTGCCTGCTTGGGGTCATTCCTGCCGCAATTAAACTCTCTCTCTCTCTCTCTCTCTCTCTCTCTCTCTCTCTCACACACACACACACACACACATGCACACATGCGGACACACATGTGCACATACATCACTGCAGAGGGAAAGACTGTCACGTCGGAAAATCATAGTCAGCAGAGCTGCTGGGAATACCCACAGCTCTGGTGAAGGCATCCGGCACAGGTCACAGCACAATAGTGAACTTTCAGCCTTACATTGGCAACACAGGCCTTCTGAGGCCCTGCACGAGCTCCCTGGCGGTCCCATGGTACCATGATTTTAGCAGTCAATAGCACCCTGATGAACTGAACACACACCCAGCCCCTTTCTGCTGCCTCTGTCTCCCCAGCTGGCACTTCTGTGCTGTGAAGCCTCCCCTGGCCCTGGGCACCATGACTGTCCAGCTGGGGCCAGGCAAGCCCTGTGTGATACCTGCCTGCTCCATTTCCCAAGAGGGTTGGGCTTGGCATTTTCTAGCTAAACCGGACATGGGGAAAGGCAACTGTAACAGGCTCAGGGTGTCACTGCGACCTGGCTGGGCTCATTCCTCTGCCAGTATGGGTCACCTGGCAGGCATCTAGGTCAGTGGTGTGCTGGGGTTTATACCACTTGACATAAAGTTGGACTCTATCAATTCCCAAGAATTCTCCTTGGCCTACTGGAGTCTGGATTGGTGGAAACAGCAGCAGATTCAAGGCCGGGTGTGTCCATTCCTGCCTTACAGCTTAAAGGCAGGCAGATGCCCTAATATTGAAACTATGATCCTGGGTAGGACTTGGGAGGCCTGATCCTAGTCTCTGGTGTCTCGATTCCTGGTTGACCTTGGACAAGTCACTTCTTCCTGGGAGTTGGTTTGGTCTCAAAATTCTAGCATTTGGGTTCCTGGTCTACCATAAGTTCTTAAGAGACATTCTGTGTCCCAGATGTCAAAACTTCTGGTGGAAAGTTGTGTCTCCCAATAAAAGGGAAGGGTAGAACTGGAGGCTGAATTGCTTTTCACTGTGCGGTGCAGAGTTCACATTCGAGGGCTCCGGTGCTGCTTCCTTTCAGCAGCCTTTCGTTCTTTATGAGCATCTGAAAAACACATCCATCTTAATTCAATATGCTGTGTGCTTGGTACGCAAAACCTTCCTAAATGTCAATCAAGGGTGACAAGTAACTTGACAGTCTTTTGGGTGGTAAGAGATTTGGGCACCTGTGGCCCCAGTGATCCCTCACCTCTGAGAATATAAGGTGGGCTCAGGAGTTTGACCTTCGCCCGTCCCTCCAGCAGCAGCCTCTGCCCCAGCATAGGCTGAAGGGTCTTCTTCAGCCTCACATGTGTGCTCTGACAAAAAAAACAAATTGACGATTCGGTGATTTGGAAATCTGACCTCTGATTGCCTGGAGAATCTTCTAGTGAGCTCTGGCAGTTCTTCTTTATCATTACCTAAATGTCCTTTTTGACAAATGAAAGTCCTTTCTGCCCATACTAGAGAGAACATTGAACTCTTAAAAAGTGGTAGGGGAGAAGCAGGTGATAGAAGCTAAATCACAGTCCAGTAGAGTGTATGTGTGTTGTGTGTGTGTGTGTAGTGCATGCAGCACACACATAATCTCACACATCTCATAATCTCCACAAGGAACTGAAACCCCATTATCCCTGCGGGAGGCCCTCCGAGATCCCCTGTGAAAGCCTGAAGCCACAAGTAGTACAGTGCCATATGTGTTCTTTCTTCCCTGTGCATACAAACCTATGATAGATGTTCATTTAAAATTAGGTACACCAAGAGACTGGTGATATTAATAATAGCAATAATAAGACAGAGCAAATATTCTGATACTCTAATAAAGTTAGCTGAATGTGCATTCTATTCAGTATCTTATACTATAATCTATATTTTAAGATTATAGATTAATATTAAAATATCTTACCTTATAATCTTTTCAAACCACAGTTGATCATGGGTGAACTGCCAATTCAGGAAATTGCTGCAACGTCCTGTACCACATACCCTTACATGCTCTCTCCCTCTCACCAGCCTCACAGGCTCCTTCAACACCAGGCTGAGGTCCCATGTGTGAATTAGAGGGATAAAGCATGGTTGTTAACATCAGAATTCACCTTTTTTTGGGTACTGTTGGCAAGAGCTACTCATTCGCCATGCCCCTGAGAGGAACATCTATGAAGATCCTTGGATTGAACAAATAGTTTTTTCCTTGTTACCTTATTCGTGCTCCCAGCTGTCCCCAAGAAGCAAGCAGGGCAGGGATGACTTCCTGCTTCTATCCCCTTCCTCATCTCCCACCATCTTCCAAGAATTGCTCAAGCGAGCCTGGGAACCACCACTAGAGAGTTTCAGCCAATTAGGTTGTGTTTGTCCCAAGGATGCAAAGCTACTTGAGCCCTGCAGTGCTGTGAATCACCAGAACCATCCCAGAGGGGCTCAGGGGCCTCCAGCACCATTCCTTGCCGTGCTCAGGGGGGTCACGTAGTACAGGGGCTTGACCCAGGATCAGCCATAGATAAGGTGTGTGCCCTTACCCCTGTATTCTCTCCCTGGCTCCTCCCTAATTCCTTTAAGAATGAGAAACTACAACTCGGGAACAGAAGATTCCTTTGTCCTAGGCCTGCAGTAATTGGCCACAGAGTGGGACTGGAGCACAGGAGAATGTGCTCCTTCCCCTCCCAGTGTTTGCCTGACCAAAACACCTTGGGAAATGGAGTAAAGCGGAAGGAGCCCACCTGGGAAGGATGGTGCTAAGAGCTGAACAGCAACAGAGCTTCCAGCATCCTAAGGATGCCTTCACAATAGCCCTCAGGACTCCAATTGGTTTGCTTTGTTGAAGAGAATTGAACTGAATCTTTAAATGGACTTTGGGAGGAAAATTGGTCCAGACTTTCTGATTGGTTTGCTTTGTTGAAGGGAATTGAACTGAATCTTTAAATAGAGTTTGGGAGAAAAACTGGTCCAGATTAGAGATCAATCTTCTGCACTGAAAATGTACCTTCCTCCTCCTCTGTCTCTGTCTCCACCTCCTCCAGATCCCCACGGTGGCCTAGGGAGGTTCCAGGTCTGCACGTGCCCCTCAAAATGCCCGGGAAGAGCAGGCTGCCACATCTTTTACTTGTACTTTTAACTAATGATGAACTCTGAGATGACCAATAACACTGAGATGACCAAACGGTGTGGAGGCAGCAGGAGAAGAGGTGAGCTAGTGGAAACCAATAGGGACGGCAGGGGGACAGTCTGGGCACTTTAGTGGCATGAAGGTGCTGTAGCTTTTGTATAGGAGACCATAAATGCCAGCATGATTATAAAACTACAATGTTAAAAAATTTATTAAAAATCTCAGAGAGTGTGGGAGTTAGAGCACTTGTATTACATGCTGACGTTTCTGTCCCTAGCCACGCATATTGTCCCCAAGCAACACCAGGAGAGAGCCCTGAGCACAGAGCCAGGAGTAAGCCCTGGGTATGGTCGAAAAAACAGTACATAGAAAATGCTTTAAAATATTTAATGTTAGAATTTGATTGATTATGAAAAAGAGAATAGAAAGGAAGGAGAGGGAGGGAAGAAGGAGTGGGAAGGAGAGAAAGAGGGAAGGAGGGAGGGAGGGAGAGAGGGAGGGAGGAAGTGAAGGATGGATGGGAGATGAGTCTCCTTGTCTGACATCCTACCCTAGGAGTCCATCCAGTCCTCTTGGCTTTTAACCATTTCTGCCACTTGCTTCTAGCATCTTTGACTCCAATTGATCTCTTTATCTGCAAACTGAAGTTTTGAACAATTCCTAGCTAACTTATGTTGTTTGGAGCATAGGTTATGTTAACTCCTGTTGGGGATGCCGTGGGGTCCCCAACAGTGCTGGGAAGCGAGTTCCCTTCTACCTCCGAGCCGGCAAGGAATGGATGAAGACTCAGGAATCCGATGCAGATTTGAAAGGCTTTACTTATCACAGGTTCAGGCATACAGATCAACAATAGGAAAAACCCTTTGCTCAGAATTCCTGGCTAGAACCCCAGCCACGTGTAGGCCAAAATGGTGGCCACCACGTGTTAAGGCCCTGTAAAAAGGAGACAGACAAGACTCTCAAGAAGGGTACGAGCTCACAAAGAGAGAGCCCAAAAGGAGAGAGTGAGAGAGGAAGCAGGCTAGTTTTATACCCCTGCAACTCAGACCTCCCTCCCACTATTATGGGAAGCAGGGAGGGTCAAATGCCCTCAGGTACATCTCTCCCCGGCACCTCACCTAGGCCCTTTTATATGCTAATGTCTTGAGCCAAGATCTGCCTGGAAAAGCCTTTACAGGGTCAGCCTGCTCACACCGCCCAGGCCACGACGGCGAGCTGTACTGGCCTCACTGGCCCAGCCGCTCATGAGGGCCCGGAGGGATGGCAGGTTCTAGCCCTGGCCCGCCACCCCAGCAGAGCCTCACAACAAGCCAACGACCCACCACTCCGAGGACCTCCCCACATCCGCGAATTCCACCAGACCAGCCACACAGCCCTCCCCCCCCTTTTCTATAAAGCTGGATTTTGAGAAGACTACAGAGTATGCTACCCACACGGCAGAGCCTGGCAGCTACCCGGTCATATTTGATATGTCAAATACCAGTAACATTATAGACCTCATTCCCATGACCTGATGGAATGGTTTGAGGCTCTTTATTCCTAGCAACAACCCTTGGGCCTACTATGAACAGGTCATGGAGATGTTACTGATGCCCGCCGCACAAAAACAGGATAGGGTAGAGAAGGGGGTTTCTGAGATGGCATGTCTCTGTACCAAAGACTAATACTAATGCCAGTTAAATATTTCTCCAAGCATTCACAAGTCTCGTCTACTCACGGTAGTTTTGTATTTTAGTTGCCTTTGAGTTATCAGGGAGCCATGCTTGCTTGCTTGGAGGCAAACAGCATTTCTCTCTGATCTAATTACTTAGAGATCCAATGTGGCCAGGCAAATATGCTGGTAAGATCTAGCTAGTCCCACGATGATTGTGGTAGCATGAGAAAATATTTATACCAGCTAGTACAGAATACATGGTCAGATAAACTGCCACATTTAGACTACCCCCTTATCTACGAAGTGATTTGCAGGAGGCAATCCAGAGCAGATGCAGAGGCTCTTAGAGGAGCCCTGCAACAGACTCCCATATAATACATTTGTGCTTGATTTGGGCATTTTGTTGATCAACGTCTAGAGCAGGCTCTGGTACCAGCATGCATGTAGTTGAGTCACTTGTGTTTGCATGGCTTAGGGCATAAGAAGGTGAGGCTTTCTGCAGGCGCCTCCTAAGCAGGGCCTCAGGGGACGTCCCCAGAGATGGGCACTTGCAGAAAAGCCATGCATCTGCTCCTGACAGGTCCCTTGGGGTATCAGTTGGGACAAATCCTTCACAATGGACTCCACTGGGTTCAGAGAAGAGAAGGCTCAAGTGGTCTCACCCATGCCACCTCCCCATTCCAGTGCAGCTCAAGACTGCTGCCAGCTGCTGAGGCTCAGACCTCAGGGTAGGGCAGCTTGGCCTCTCAGGAGGAGGTTGGCACATTGCCCTATATCCTACATCTTCTTTGCTTCTCCACCTTCTCAGTCACAGAAGCAGAGTATTGTCCCATTGATATTTAATAAGTTGTTTGGATGAATCAGCCTCATACCAAAGCTAAACCTGGGTAGTAAAACTGACTTCCTCTTCCAGAGTAAAATATAAGGCTGGGGAAGGTACTGGTGACTGGGAGCAGAGAAATCTTTCTCTTCTCAAGCCCATGGGTCTCCCAAGTCTGGATGGCCAGTTTGTGCTCTCACCCCATCTCTGACTGGGGGTTCAGCATAAGGAATATATCCCATGTGCACGCAGTACTGAAGATGCTGCCATGAATTTGCTATTGCCCTTTCCAAAGGATGACTGCTGAATGATATGATGAAAACGCCTAAACTTTAAATAACATCTTTTCATTAAAAAGGTGATTAAAAGACTTTGTGGGAACGTAGCTCCAGGATATGTCTGCATAAAATAAACCTTAGGAACGCTTTGGAGCCAATTAAAAAATCAGTGGACTAGACTAGTAATGGATGTACAGGAATGAAATGGATCTAATGCTGTTATTAATTTGATTTCTCAGGTCAGACCTCATTACCGCATGTTGAGCTTTGGTCCATCCAAAAAGATTTTGACACAAAAAATCTTTTTTATTGAAAAAGATTTTTTGACTCAAACCCTAAACTACTCATGTGGAGCAAGGAGTGTGTAAACATTGAAATCATGGCATCTGTTCCCAGAAGTGCATTTTTAGAAGGTGAGGGGAGAAAGGAAGGAAGAAAAGGAAGGACAGGAGAGAGGGAGTGGAAAGAGGAAGGAAGGAAGAAGGAAGGAAGGATGGAAGGAAGGAAGGAATGAAGGAACGAAGGAAGGAAGGAAGGAAGGAAGGAAGGGAGGGAGGGAGGGAGGGGAGGGGAAGAAGGGAAGGGAGGGAGGGAGGAAGGGAGGAAGGAAGGAAGGAATTCTAGTGATTATTTTACCACTTATTTTTGAGAGATATGATCTAAGAACCACGTTCTAGTATTTTCTGAAGTGACAATTCTGAAAAATAATTTTCTTTAAGTTTTTGGGTCATACCCAGCAATGTTCAGGGGTTACTCCTACTTCTGCATTCAGGAATTATTCCCGACTGTGCTCGGGACCTTATGGAATGACTGGAATTGAACCCAAGTCAACCTCATGCAAGGCAAATGCACTACCCATTGTGCTATGCTCTGGCCCTTGGAAAACAATATTAAGGAACACTTTACGCAAACAATTCTCTTCAGGAATTTTCCTACCACCAAGTTCCCCTTTTTTACTTTCGAGGAGGTCTATTGGGCCCCACCCCGTGGTTCTCATAGGAAAGCTTTCAATTGAATTACTGGCACTCAGTCTTCTTGTTTCACACTCATCAATATTTAACAGGGAGGGAGCTAAACTATGGGATGACCTTCTGTTTTTCTACAAAACCAGAAACCACACACTCTTCAAACTCTCCTAATCTTCTGTTGGCATGGCTTGGGCTGGTGTGTGTATGAACACGATGCTTGCCAATTATTTCTGCACCACTGGAGAGACGTGGAGGTATTTATTCTTGCTGAGCTGCAGGAAGGGGTCGGGTCAGTACCAGCATGACTATTCATTTCTAGTTCACCTTGTGGGGAATGTTCTTTCAAGAGCCCTTGAAAACAATAGGCTTGTTGGAACAAGTTATGAAAACTCAGCACTGAGGATGTTTAGTCTGGAAAAGAAGAGTCAAAAAGACCAGAGTGTATTCCCACAGCAGAGAGAGTGCTCTGGGGGAAGAGAACAGATTTGTTCTATGCATCGTCTAGAGGTGAAATTGGACTCATGGAGATGGGCAGGATTCGGAGAAAGTCTCCTCCAGGTTCAGATGTCCAAGGAGAGTAGCGGCTCATCAGTGAGGTTGCTCAAACTCCAGCCAGAGGGAGTCTTGCAGGGATGGTTCAGGAGGGGGAGAGAAGCTCTCCCACTCTGCACTTCCAGGGTCTGACCATCATCTTGCCTGACTCTTCGGGGTAGGAAAATCCTTCTTCAGAGCAGTGTGAGAACTGGAGAATGTTGTGGCAGGACTATAAGAGGACCAGGAGAGTGAACTCAGGCCCTGCCAAGAATTAATGAAGGATGTTCCATGAGCATCAGACATCAGATTCCCTGCCTCTGTGCTCAGAGTTTTCCTTAGGAAGTGAAACCAGGGCGGCAACGCAGAGCTGAGGTTTGCTCCTGGCTAGACTTCCTTTTATCCTAGAATTCAACTGACCCAGCTTCCCTCTTATCTTGGCCAGACTCTGGGAATGGGCGTACAGCTAGGGGTAGGGAAGTCAAAGATAGGTAACACCATCCCCAGCACACCAGGCCCTGAGGTCTGGTGGTGATTCATGAGTAGCAGCACACAGTAAATGGGTGAGACCATGGCAAAGACATGGTGGGTGGGCCTGAAAGATAAAGAATCAGGACTGCCTGGGGGTCAGCCCTGCCTCAGGGGAAACAATGTCTGAGATGTGTGGTGAGTGATAGACAGAGTTTCTGATGGAGGGAAGGGAGTAGACAAGAAACACATGCTTCCTTGGCAAAGAAAGAATATGTTCTCCCCTGGGAGAGCAGTAAGTTTGGTGTTTGGTGAAACACCTCTCGGTATCTGGATATCCACTCTTCATCCTAAAAGCCCGTCTGTGTTGTCACTGTCACTGTCCCTTTGAGATCCAGTGATTTTATGAAGGAGACAATGGAGGTGCCAGTGCAGAGGAGGTGAGGGTTTGGGAGATGAGACAGGATCTCGAGGCCTTAGGAAAAAGGTGATTAAAGAGGACTTCAATGGGATTCTTGTGAAGCCTGCCAGAAGGAAAGAAGACAGATGGAATAACCTCTCCTAAGTGAGATATAAAGAAACATAATCACTGTCTTTCTGTATATCATTGATTTGCTTGGAGCAGGCACCAGTAACATCTCAATACGTCCTGTCACATAATAAACACAATAAAGGAAAGCAAATGGCCAAAGGTAACAGCTTGAGAGCTGGTCTTCAGAACCAAGATTACCAAGGGCTGAGCCCTACATGTCCAGAAAGAAGACAACAGACAGGGGTCCTAATGCTGAGCCAGCTTGTGATTCCAGCAGATAATAACAGTGATGGACAGTGACCCCAGAGGTCACACCCAAGGAGGTATGATGTGCTCTATCACTTGAGACCCCATAGGGTAAGAACAGCAGGTTCCCCTGGAATTACACATGATCATGTAGGTGGGATTCTGCCACTTAGGCTCTTAGACTGGGATCTCTTTTTGGCCAAGGTCAGAGTTCAGCCTCCTCCCTTAGATAAAACTTTCTACACAAACTCCCTCATCTCTTGCTCATCCGCCTCCATTGACATTTCCCTTGTTGGATGGCTGAGATGGAGAGCTGCCCAGTCCTCCTTTTGGATACCACATGGCAGGAGCTGAGACCTGACCCTCACGAAGGCTCAAGAACCCGGGAGAGCCACATCCACTGGAAATTCAAGAATGAAGCTCTTGGAGCACCAAGCAGGGTGGCGGGTATTCAGCTGTTATAATTCTCTGCCAGCAGGTCTCTACTTCAACACTTGTCTTTGACATCTATACTCTCCAGCCTCTTGATCTAGACACTTCAAATACTGTCCCTAGCTATAGACTGAATATTTGTGCGTCCCCCAAATTCCTGTGTGGAAACCCTAATCTCCTTGGCATGGTATTTGGGGGTGGGACTTCAGGGAGGTGTGTGGGCTGTGGTATCAGGAGTGGGATTAGAGCCCTCTGGACAGAAACTCACACACTTTCCTTGCTCCTTCAGTCTTGCAAGGACGCTATGAGCAGAAGCTGTCCATGAACAAGGAAGACACCAGATCTGTAGGTACCTTGATCTTGGACAAGCAGCCTCCGGAAGAGAGAGAGAAATAAACTTCTGCGGTTGCTCTGCCACCCAGCCCAGGGCACACCATTGGCACTTCCTGGATGGACGGAGCCCCCAAGCCTGTCCTCCTTCCCTCTGGAGGACCACAACTGGGACAAGACTTTTCGGAGTTTACTCAGATTGTTTCCAGGAAGCAGAGCTCAGACTGCATTTGTGAATCTGTCCTTCCCTTCTCTGAGTCACGTCAGGGTTCATGGAGACAACATTATGCCTCACATACAGCCTTCAGCATGTGTGGATGGGGAGAGTTTCTTCTTCCGCTGTGTTTCTTTATGAGCAGAGAGCCACACCTGTGGCTCTTACCCTTGGCTTTGTGCTCAGGGATCACTCCTCGTAGGCTTGTGGAACCTTAAGGATGCCAGGGATCCAACCTGGGTCGGTTGCATGCAAAGCAAGCATCCTCTTCACTATGCTATGACTCTGGCCCCTCCTTCTGTATTTCTTGAATTTGCATCCTGTACTCTTTCTTCTGAATCAGAGCAGATGCTTTCAGTACAGGTGAACACCACCGTGCCAAGTAACTGGGAGAGCAGTCTTGATTTATGAGCTTCTTCTTGTTTTTAAGGAACATAGATAAAATCTCTCCGTGCAATTAAAACTATTGCTGTAGAATAACACAGAAATGACTGCACCTCACTTCCAATGACATCATTTAATTTTTCAATTTTTGCCAACACATCAGGCAACACTATGAAGAGGTGCCTTGAAGAGGTATTTTCTACTCGCTAATGTCCCTGGAATGAAAGACCTGCTGTGAGCGTGCACAAGGAAAGGGAAGAAAGTGAGGCAGGGCAACGGGCGTGAACTGAGCTGCACCTGCTTGTCAGTTCAGCCTTGAACTATCATGGGGAGTGGAGAGTATCTGAAAGCCAGACATAAGGGCTTTGCAACGCTGTTCTGTGATTTGTGGCTAGACACAGAGGAAAGGGTTACTGGCTGTGACTGAAGATCAGCAAAGCTGCGGGGGTGAGATGATTGTGCTTTAAAGAGCAAACCTTTGGAAGAAACTTAAAACAGTGCTGGGAAGAGAGGCATAGAAGGGAGACAGCTCACGTTGGGGTGAGTTAGGGGAAGACAAGGAGAAGGCGGCACTGGGAGATGGGCCTTGGAGAACAGGCGAGGTTTGGGCAGAATGACAAGGGTGTTGTTGCTGAGGAAGTTTTGTTCTTAGGGAGGCTATTGGGAGGAGTCCCCAGAGTCTCTTGGTCTGCTCCTACGTGGGAATGGGGGTCTTCTGCTCCCTGCCTGAGCCCGGATGCCTCCTTAGGAGCCTCCCTCTCTTCACTCCTGGCACGAGACCAGGCATAGCGTGGCACTGAAGGAGTCACATTCCCTGTCTGGGACAATGTTCCACCACTTAGCACAGTGGGGAGCTGGGTGGCTCAAGAATTTCAGCATCACTGGGGCCAGAGTGGTGTACAGAGGGTAGGGCATTTGCCTTGCATGCAGCCGACCCAGGTTCGATCCCGGCATCCCATTTGGTCCCCTGAGCACTGCCAGAAGTAATTCCTGAGTGCAGAGCCAGGAGTAATCCATGAGCATAGCCAGGTGTGACCGAAAAAGCAAAATATATAAGTAAATAAACAAACAAACAAACAAATAATAAAATAAAAAAAAAATTTCAGCATTGGAGAAGCGAGGGGCCTCTCCCAACTCCCCACAATGTCTCCACCCATCCCAAGGAGAAGCCAGGGGAGCTGCTGGTCTTTGACTGAAGACCGGAGGCCCTGATCCTCATGATGCTGGTGTGTGTGTGTGTGTGTCATGTCTGTGTCAAGTGTGTGTGTTTATGATTGTGTTAAGTGTATGTGAGTTTGTGTGTGTCTACATCTGTGTTGAGTGTGTGTGAGTGTGGGTGTCTATGTCTGTGACGAGTATGTGTGAGTTGTGTGTGTGTCTACATCTATGTCGAATGTGTGTGAATGTGTGTCTTTCTGTGACAGGTGTGCATGTGTAAATGTGTGTGGAATGTGTGTGTGTGTGTGTGTGTAGGGAATTCACTGGAAAGCCCTCCCCAGTGCTGAGAATTCCTTCAGAATGACACTACCCCATCCATCTCCTTTTCCCTCCCACACCTTCACCCACAGTCTAACCTCACACCAGTTGCCTGCAGGACGATGCCTGTTGCCCAGATGACTCTTGGCACCAGCCAGCCACCAGCATGGTGCAGGCCGGCCTCACAAAGAGAACTGACTCATGAAAGTCCCTTTATGAGCCCAGGAATGCACACGCCTGCCTGCCAAGACGCAGCCCAAGTCTCAGGAGACAACCTGAAGTGCAAACCACACCTGCAAGTGGGTGAAGTCGCCAGATTAATGACTGTCTTAGAAATTACCCAGAAGACGAATCTCTACCTGTTGGGGGTAACTGACCCCATTTCTTGTTAGTTCTTTCTAAATCTAGGATAATCTCTTTTGTTTCTGTGTAGGGGACCATATCCAGTGGTACTCGGGAGCTATTCCTGGTTCTATGTTCAGGAGTGACACTTCAGAGGCCTCAAGGACTGAATGTGGTGCTGGAGATTTGAACCGGGATCAGCAGGATGTGAGGTACCTTCACCCGGACAGTCTCGACTGTTCTCTTGGAGGAAGCTCCTTGGGTAAAGTTAAGGACTGTTTCCTCGCCGCTTTGATCTCAGTCCCAGGTTTGCCTCTAACAAGCCCAAAGTCCTCTCTCCCATTCAGGGCACTAACTCCCCACTCTTCTGAATTCTGTTCTGCCTTTGCAGTATGTGACTACTTGAAGGCACAGATTCTGAAGAATTTTCTTGGCTCTGACTATTTCTGCAGTCTTAGGAGTACTCAGCACTAACAATACATGAAGAAGGCTCTGGTATGTGTTGAGTACTATTTTGGGATCGGAGTTAGGTAAAAGATGAATCACACAAGAAGTCATTTCTCTGAATCAAAGGCGAAAGCATCTGCAGGCAGGTAAGCACATTGCACTAAGTGCATGCAAAAAGGCACAAGAAGGTTCTAGAAATCACAGGCAAATTCAGTCCAATTTAGTGCGCTGTGAAGGATTAGAGATGAGACCAAGAGAGACCTTAGAGAAGGTGACTCTGAATAAGTTAGAAAGAAATAGATTTGGACACGTGAAGCTAGAGGGCAATCTAGAGAACACTGAGATAGAGAAAGGAAGCCAATGTACATGAAACTGCAGAGTCCTATTCTACAGGTGTTTGGGATATGATTGGGGTACATAGAGTTGATACTCGGCAAATCGGAAAAACCTTTTCTCAAAAACTTGAAAGTTTAGACCCGTGAGATGCATAGTCCATTTTCTCTCCAGATTTATTTGCCAATCCATCGTGGTTGAATAATTACAAAACTGATCATCATTTAACCCCTTCCTTCTACCCATGATCCTTTAAAAAGATTTTTAAATTTGTATTGATTGGTACTGTAGTCTATAATAATGTTTGTTATTCTTATTTGTTATTATTTTGGGGGGGAGCTCATATCCAATGGTGCTTAGGGTTTATTCCTGATGGCTCATGGACCATATGGGGTGCCTAGTGAACCCTGGAATTGAATGCAAAACAATCATATGGCAGGCAAGTGCCCTATCCACTACACTGTCGCTCCGACCCATTAACAAACCTTTGGCCATGTTCGTTTCACGGTTCTCCTGCTACGATTCTGTGCTCAGACATGTGACTTGGATTGTGTTAGCAATTGCACCCACAAAGAGGTTGAAAAGTTACTGCACAGTGGGGTTTGTCCTTTCTTGCTGTTGTTGGACTCCTGCCTGGGTGAGGTCACCCAAGGACAGGAGGCCACGTGGAGGAGCACTGGTCATAGACACATGGGTGAGCCCCAGCAGAGATTCGCAGGCGTGTCCAGCTGAACCTAGTCAAATTGCCAACATACAGAATAAATAAATAAATGGATAAATAAATGTGCTAAATAAATGGATGCTGTTTTGAAATTCTAAGTGTTGGGGTTGTTTGTTACATAGCCAAAGCCACAGCTACAGGAATAAGCCTGGCTTGAAGGGATCCAAGTTTTAAGTTGGTGGAGTAGTAGAACACAGTTTGCATTGGGAGAAAATGTGAATGATTGTGGGATCACTGACTGTGGTAGGCTGCATAAATAGCTACACATTCTTTCTCTCTCGCTCTTGAGGGGTAAGACCCATTTTTCTATTATTATTATTGTTTTTAACCAAGATAAACACACGATTTACTTTGTCTAAAGGGGCAGACATCAATCTATCAGAAGCAAAGGAAAGGAAAGTTCTTCTATTTAGGGTTTGACTTCTTGCCATTCTTGGAGTCCAGTTTGAATTGTGCACAATCCAAGGCCAGTAATCCCAAAGCAAGATATTCTTGCTGGGAGAAGCCCTATATCTTTGTAACATCAGAAACAATCATCCTAGACTAGTTAATACTGTCCAGCATCCCAGCTGACACATGTGAGTCTAGCTGAGATAAAAGAACTTGCCACAGGTCAGATGCTCCTGCCCCTGGAAAAAAAAAATCCCAAAACAACTGAAAAAAAAATCCCCACCCAGCTGAGCCCAACTTAAATTGCTAATTTTCTAATCTGCAATATCGATGATTAAGTCATGGATATAGTCATTAGGCATCAACTCTTGGGGTGGGTTGTAAAAGGTCCGTCGCTCCTGCTCTGGCCCCGGCTGCTGACATGTCAGGGTTGCATCCAGGCTTTTACAGGTTCTCTGCCTCCCCTGATGAGAAGAGACCGAAATGGGGGCCATGAAGCCCCTGGGTTCTTACCCTGCTGACCTCGGTGGTTGCTTCTCTCAGTTCCCCAGAGTCCACAGCCTCAGTTCATTTTCAGGTTCTGCCCATTGTCCCTTCCAGGCTCCTTCCTCTTGCCAGCAGAGGCCTCTTCCGCCTTCCTTATATGCCCACACCTCTCTGCCCCACGCCCCATTTGAGCTGCCACCTGTTTCCCACAAAGACCACACTGACAATACTCTGTTCTGTCTCCGATAGGGTCTGCTGAAAAGCGTTCAAGTGAACAGATGCCTCTTTGCTGGGGGAGAGAAGCATAACTATGCTGCAAGGGGCATCTGCAAAGAAGCGCCCCCAAGTGCTGCTCTTGGCTTGGATAACTGCAAAGTCACGCTGGTGAATCCGGCTGCCACCAGCGTCTGTCCCAGGTTGAGCCTCAGCAGCCAACTGGAGCGTTTGCTCTCAGCAAGGAATAGTTATCACCCATTCCCTGCCAAGTCTCCGCATTAGAGAAAGAGAAATGAGTCCTTCCAGTGCCCCCAGCACCTTGCCTTCTCTGGGGAGAGTTTCCCCAAAAGCATCTTTAATCAAGCGTTAAGCTACTCATATAGCACGTTGCAAAGTTGGCTTACTAGGACCTTTGTTACTGGGAGTGCAGCCTTGCCCCCAACTTTTCCTAATAATCTCCCATGCAGCCAGGACCCTCAGTGACACATCATCCACCAGTGTGAGGCTCTGCGCAAAGCCTTGTATGTAATAATGAGATAGTCATAACTGATGACAGTACTGCAAGTGATCATCACAAATGATAAGGCAAACTAGGAGCTGCCTTTTGCCCTCTCCCACCCCCATTGTCATTTTCCCTAATGGAGATGATGGAGATCCATTTTCAAGTCTATAAAAGAAGTTTTATAGTGTTATATTATGTATGTAGTATAGTAGAAGTCACGTGTTTCTTTCTCATTTATCTTCTTTGTTGGCTTTGAGACATTTTAGGACATAAAGGACCACAGGACAATGCACCTTACAAGACAACGCCACCACAATTGTCTATGGGCCTGGGCATTGGATCAGAGCTTCCCTTCTCTTGTGGGAAACAGGGGGCAGTTCATGGGGCAGTGCATGGGGCAGAGAGAGAGGTGTGGGCATAGTTAAGGAAGGCGGAAGAGGCCTCTGCTGGCAAGAGGAAGGAGCCTGGAAGGAACAATAGTCAGAACCTGAAAATGAACTGAAGCTGTGGACTCTGGGGAACTGAGAGAAGCAACCACCGAGGTCAGCAGGGTAAGAACCCGGGGGCTTCCAATTTGGGATGTGTAGTAATTATTTCTAGCCTGGAACATATAAAATCTGACACTTCTCACCTCTAAAAGGATGAACTCCTTCTAAGCTCTACCTTTCTGGGTAAGAAAGACAGCTGCATTAGGCCAGGGAGATAGTACAGCAGGTTTGCTTGCAGGTACCTGACCCATATTCAACCCTGGAATCCCAAATGATCCCAAATGCTCCACCAGGAGCGATCCCTGAACAGAGAACCAGGGGTAAGCCTTGAGTACCACCAGGTGTGGCCCCAAACCAAAAAAAAGCATATTACCCCTATTAGGAAACCATACAGTTCTGTACTCAGTGATTCAATGAAGATTTGGTTTGACTCCAAGCATCCATCTTATAGAAAAGTAAGTATTGACAGACAAGTCACCATATTTTAGGAGACTAAATGCTAAGTACAGCAAAGTGAGATACCACTGCCTGTAGGTTGCTGGACAGAAACTAACCATTTCTAGTTAGAGGCTGGGTTGGCCAAGTCTGAGGAAACATCTCAGACTTCAGGGTGTGGACCTGGGGAAGAATTTTCAGGCTGTGAGTGAGGGTTTCATGCTGAGGGAGGAGGAAGGCTGAGTGGAAGATGTTCATGCACAGGGAAACAGGAGGCCAGTGTGTGGGGGGCAGTGGACCCCCCAACTGAGGCGTTTAGCCTTTGTCCTGGATAAGAGTTGGGGTTCCAGGTCCACTGTGCCTTTGCAGTGCCCACAACAGCTATGCGCCCCACAGATCCCCGACTTAAGCAGCCCTATATAAAACTTGTCTAAAGAAAGATCCAATGCCCCACGTAACCTTCCCTCTGGCAGCCTCCCGTCCCCACCTCAGTGCTCAGGGACTTGAATAGACCCGTAGGGGAACTCTGCCCCTTCTACTAGCAGCTCCGGGCGAGCAGGACCTCACCTTGCCCACACAAAGACCTGGCCTGTGGCCGGCTCAGCATCTGATGACATTAGAGGGAGTCCAGTGAGAGTATGAAATTCTCTCTGGGATTCCCTTCCAAGCTGCTTTGCATTCTGGAACCAAGGGTAGTGACCAGAAATGGCTGGAATGTGGCCTTGATTCTCCTTCAATGTGTTTTGCACCTCTGAGCATTGACCACACCCCTTGTCCTTTCTGGTCCTAGAAGACTTTAGGGGTGAGAGTCCAGAAGACTTTACTGCCCCCCCATATATCTGACCTACCTCTCTCTTCCATCCCAGAATATTCTAGGGCTGGATGGAATAAGAATATTCCATCCCAGAATATTCTTCTGGTAACAGACAGTCAACCTTTGGTTATGATCCTACTTGCCATTAGGTCAATTAGAAGGCCCCTGACAGCTATTTTCCCCCCTGAATACCAGCTAGAAGTAAAAAAAAAAGGTTCCGCTTCAGAAAAATATCTTGGCATAAGCTTTGGAATGTATCTTATGCCACCTCGCCGTGTCAGACAGGTTTCCTTGGCCTTCTCCCTCTCTGGGTCTTCACAAAGCGGAGGGTTTTTGAACGATTCACCAAATTATCACAAAGGGACCGGGTCAGAACTAAAGGGTCTTCACTGACTTCTCAAGAGATGAGACAAATTTTTTGGTTTGAGTTCACCTATAAAGCCTGGAATTTAAAATTCATGTATTATCTACCATGCTCCTTCATGCCTCATAATCACGTAATCATCCAGAAAGGCCCAGGCCATGTCTCTACTGGCCATGAGAGAGCTGAGGTCCCTTCAGCTTGAGATAAAACCACCCCCTTTGTGGCCTTGCTGGTTCCATGAGCCCCTCAGGACTGTAATCGGTGGGGGGTGGGGTACTGGAAGGATTAGAGGAGGCTGAGAGACCTAACACAAGACTGATGCGTCATGGTCCCCAGGACCCTAACTTCTGAACTCCAGTAACAAAACAATTTGGGTCCTCCAAGGGGTGTGATTTGGGGTTCTCTGCACCAGGATCACAACAAGAACCCCTTTGAGAAAGCCCAGAGATAGGGCATGACTCACCTGAGGACACCGGCAACCCTCTCATGAGTTGAGGATGTTCTTGGGAGCCTGCTCACTTCTTACCCAGATCACTTTCCCAGCCCCAAGAAATACCTTTCTTATAGACCAAGCCCAGACAATTCTTGGCCTCTGGAATGCCCCTCATGGCTGGTCTGTCCTTCCTAACCTCCTTCTCCTCCTCCTCCCTCCTCCTCCTCCTCCTCCTCCTCCTCGGTCTCACCTCATAGATTTGCCCCAATCACATGGAACAAGTACAAATGTTCCTGGTCTTTCTACCTCCAGGCTGTTACTTTTTTGCTAACAATATTATCAAAACATAGCAGCTTAAAACAAGGCATATTTTGGCCAAAAGAAAAGATGAAATCATGCAGTTTGCTACAACCTGGATGGAAGAGGAGGGTGTCATGTTAAGTGAAATGTTCTCTTTCATCTGTGGTAGAGAGACAAGGAAAAGAAATGGAAATGGGAGAGGGGTGAGGAGCTGTACTGGTGATCACTTAAGGGAATTGGTCATTGATTGCGGGCGCTTTGGTTGTTTAGGAGGTGAGGTAGCTCTGTAATCAAAACCATGAAAGGCAAAACTATTACAAACATGTGATCCAAACTATAATAAGTAAATTTCTTCAATGACTTTGATGCCTGGAGAGATCGTACAGTGGCGATGCACTTGCATTGCACACGTCAGCCCAGGCGTTCAATCCCCAGCACCAGATATGGTCCCCTGAGTCCCACCAGGAGTGATCCCTGAGCTCATTGCCAGGAGCAAGCTCTGAGCACTCCTGGGCATGGCCCCCAAACAAACCAACAAAAATGTTAGTTGGCTAATAAGGTGAGGTAGGGAGAGAGAGTGAATTTTGGGACGTTGGTGAAGAGAATTTGACACGGGTCTGTTTGAAGTTAAAACGTTGAATCCACAAAACTCTGTTTTTAAAAGCTTTGTAAGTCATGGTGCCTAAAAAGAAATAGACAATTAAAAAATAAGCTAAAGAGCAAGAAAATGAAAGGCTTTCCATGATTTTAAAAATAAGGAATACATATTCTATAATTTCATATGTTAAAAATGTTCAAAAATTAAAAATCTTAAATACAAAAAAAAATCCCAAAGCATTCTTATTTTAATGTGCAGAGAAGTGCACATGGTGGACTTGGGATGGTGGACTGGACCTCTCTGGGTGCACTGGAGGGTCAGCCAGGCCTGCGGTCTCACCTCAGGGTTCCACAGCAGATGCATCACGTCTGCTCCCCACCTCCATGATGTTGGAGGCGCAGGCCCTCGTGAATGACTGAACCAGAAGTCTCTGTTTCTTGTTGATTGACAGCAAAAGACTGCCTTCTTTCCTCACTAACCATCACCAGTGCTGGCCCCGGCCCCTCCTCTACCAATCTTCTTAACACAACCACTTGTTATTTCAGATCCAGCCAGGGACAGGGTCTTCTAGTGGGGCGGTGTCACAATCAGTGTCTGATAGCCTTGGATAGGGTGTCACCGCTCTGCAGAGTCAACTGGGTAGAAACAAGGCCCAGTCCTGCTTATAGTTGGTGGGGCCTGGGGGTGATGACATGCATGTCCTGAGGGGAATTTCTTAGCCTGGGAACACAGATAGCAGGGCCAAAGGGCAGAGGGTAAAAGGCCATGACGGAGCAGAGAGAAGAACCAAAGATTCTCATCCGCATCGTTGACCTTGGTCTGTTATTTCCCATTTGTCCCAAGCCCAAACTCTCCTTTCCTATTTTTAAGAATCCTCCTGTGTGAGTCAAACTGGGAGACAGGGCTTCTCGGAGTGTTTCATAGAGTGACAGTTGAAATCCGGCCATTCCTTCCCTGACCCTAGGGATGGATTTTTGGCTTTGGGTTGCTGGCTTGGGGTGAGTTCAGGATAACCTTGATTATTTCCAATTTTCCAGGTATGCTTAGAAGACGTAGACAGAACTACCTACCCCATTGGTAGATAGACACATCCCTACTACACTGTAGCCTCCAAAATGTCTGTCCGTATTGGCACCATGAAGGACCTAGTTCGAACAGAATCAGAGGGTGTGTGTCCTCTGTAAGCAACATGTCCTCTGTTCCAACTTTACCTTTTTACTTATCTTTCTGCAAGAAAGTGAGTGAGAATCCAAAGCTGTCATTAGCTGCCTGCATTTACTGCCTGGGCCTGCACCCAGCTCATGGGTTCCCACACAAGGCCCTCTCATGCCAAATACAATTAGCCAGAGGCTAATTGTAGACCCAAAGGCAGGAGTAGGAAAAGAAAACTGGGCCAGAAGAAAGCCAGAGAAGCAGTTTTCCAAAGACAGGTGACTGCTTCATGAAAATTAGCATCCTCACACTGAAAAGAACTCTAGAAATAAAATGGAAGCTGGAAGCAACTTCACAAATGATTTCAACAGAAACTCCGGCTATGGAAGGTTGCAATCTTTGCCCACCCAAGAGGTCCCTTGTTGATTCCACTTACTAAAACCCAGACCCTGATTTCATTCATGCACTGGGTCTGTTTCATGGTAGCATATTCCTCTCCTCCTCCAGCGAGCCTCTGCTTCTCTGGTGAGTATCCCAGATTTCCTGCTCATTTTCCCCCAGACTTTGTTCCACTGCCTTCATCACTAGCCTCATTCACGGTGTTCACTTGGTGTTCCTTAAACATGGTTACAGCACTGAGCCAATGCTCTAGAATCTTCCAGGGAAAGCGGAAACTTCTACAGCCTCCATGTCCATTCATAGTCCATTATCTTCAGTAACTCACTTTACCCTTGTGGAAACTCCCTTCATCAAGACAAAAGCTATAAACACCCTTACTGTGCATCCTAGAGCTTTCACAAGACCCCTTAAATGGGAATCAAAAAGTCACAGTTTACATCTGCCCATATACTGCTTTGAACCCTACCTCAAAATTCTTCCCTGGCTGTGTCCCCCAACTCTTTTGGCTTTAGGGGTGGAAATGTGCCTCCCAAGCTGTGTTCAGAAGGTCCAAAGGCCCCACAAGTGATTCTTGCCAATGGTAACATCAGTCCTTGTATGGGCCCCAAATGTGATGCCGTTTGTACTTTGCCATTGTTGGGGATACCTGGATCACCCCAGTGGTGTGGCGGCCTCAGAATCACAGGCAGTGATACTCTGGGAACCATGTGCTGCCAGGAGTCAACCCAACAGCTCTAGACTCCTAATCAAACCTGGCCCCGTCTTGAAGGACCCCATAAACTGAACAACAGGGCTCAGTTTTTTGACCTTGTTGGACTCTGTCCTGGACACTGACAGGACTCTGGAAGCAGCATGATCTGCTTTGCAGCAGAAGTGAACCCCACCTTTCCTGTCTGTGGTTGCTTTGGTGAGTTCACAGGGAGCCTCCTTCCACCCCAGGAAGGACCCTCCGCTAGGCCAGCCCTGCCTCAGCAGGAAGCATCTGCTCCCAGCCTCTGACCTCCAGGTTCCTTTGCCATTTCAGCCTCGCCAAAGGGTCTTTCTTGCTCTTCACTCTCCCATCTCCTTGCAAAGTAAGTTCACCTGCAGGGCCCTGAGAAAGGAAAAGGCAGGAAGGGGACCTGTTCCACTGTCTCCTCATTTCACAGGAGATTGTTTCTTGCACTTTCTCCTCTCACCACATGCATATCTTGGAACAACCAGAGCGGGGAGGTAGTGGGGGGAGGGGGCAAGCGCTCCCCTGACTTGAGGTGGAGTTGCCGCATTTTCTCCCAAAGCTCTGAGCAGCAGAACAACCCCTCCCGCAAGGGTCATACTCCACTGTCTGCACACACCTCACCGCCTTTTCTTTTTAGTTGGTGTTTGCTTTTTGTGTGTGTGTGTGTGTGTGTGTTGTGGTGCTAGAGAGTAAAATAAACACAAGACATGAGTTTCCCACTGAGGCACAATAATTTTTTGGGTTTGGGGGGATTTCTTGATCACTTCAATCCCGTTATTCATCGATTTGCTCGAGCGGGCGCCAGTAACATTTCCATTGGACCCTATCACATGCCAATGTAGCCCAATGGCATCTGGTTGATTCAGGAATATGAAGAGCCTCAAACTGTTCCTTCAGGGTCTTGACAAGGAAGTCTGACCATCTTGTAGGTGGGCGGCCATGTGATCTTTTGGCATCCCGTGGGATCCAGTTGGTAATGGCTCTAGTCCAGCGGTTGTCTCCAAATCGCTTGGGGGATTTATTTGCAGAAATTTTAGGCCACAATTTCTACAGCCACCCATTGAATTGTGAGAGAACAATTCATGATATAATCAATGTGTCTGAGAAATGGATGCCCCAGGCCTTCCTGTCTAATATGTAACCTCAAGCAGGGTGATGTCATCTAGTCATTCCCTAGGTCAATCCAGGTTTCCTCAGGGGAAAAAAGGGATGAAGCTAAGGGTTCCCCAGGCCCGGGCTCCCATGCCTACAGGATAAGGTATTTGGAGAGGAATAAAGCATTGATTTGTTTGGTTTCATTTTTTAGCTTTAGGATCACATTTGGTGGTGCTCAGGGCTTAGTTCTCACTCTGCTCAGAGCTCACTCTAGATGGTACTCAGGGAACCATTTGTGATTCTGAGGATTGCATCCAGGTTGGTTAATGTGATTAGTGACACATGTAAGTGCCCTACCCACTGCGCTATCCCAAAATGTATTATCTTTGACTCTAAAAACTAAATATGTATAATAAAATTAATAATCACTTGTATCTCTTGTCTTCCCATTGTTCATCGATTTGCTCGAGCAGACACCAGTAACATCTCCATTCGTTGGGAATGAGGCCCATTTTTGTTACTGTTTTTGGCATATCAAATATACCACGGGTAGCTTGCCAGGCTCTGGCAAAAAAAATAATAATTTTTTGAAAATTAAAAAAATATACTCATTAAAAATAAGGGTAAAGCAAACTTATACAGAACTTCAAATGTCCCTTCTCCCATCAGCTCCCCTAATAACTTATGGGGGCAGCATTAGCATGTGTACTGAACCTATTCCCAGAGGACTCTGACCCCAGGTCTCCCTATTTCCTGAGACACTCGGAGCTTCTCTAAGAAGGAACTAGGTGTGTTCTTCAACATGCTCTTCTCCTCTCCTAGAGGAAACTCGGGAGTGTTTGGGGATGTTTTAAGAGCTTACGGCACTGCAAGGCTGTTTGTGACCTCACCCGAGATCTTGTCAGAAAACCGAAGACAGAATGCCGACCTTAGCCTAAGGCTCGGGCTTACAGGGTCCCGGGTCTGTGATATGTTACAGTTTTGCAGTAACAAGTCTAGAAGTTGAAGGGCAGAGACCAGATTCGAGACGGTGCTATTGATCGCTCTGCAAGCATGAGCCTGGCCTGCTTAGGGCATCTAAGTCCTGATCGATTGAAGCTGGGCTCCACAGCTGAGAAGGGCGATATTAGTGGATGCCGGAGAATATAACCCTAGAGTCTCGTTTTATTACCTGCTGCTGTGGGCAAGCGCCTGTTAGAAGCAATGGCTCCAAACTTTCCAGGAGGGTTGGAGCTGACGCTCCAGTGTTGCCCCAGGAGGGACATCTGGACAAGAGTAGGCTGGAGATGGGCCTTGGCAGGGAGGAAGAGAAGGAAGGGGAAAGGCAGTCAAGGCAGGAGGACGGACTGGGCACATCATCTCGGCTGGGAGCAGGATTGGGCCTCAGGACTTAGGCTGTCAAAGAGGGAAATTGATAGGGCAATTGGATGAGTCTGGAGCAGGCTGTGAGCAAACCATGCTCCACTGACACCCCCGTCCCTCAGTCCCAAGGGAGGACAGAAAGTGACTGGGAGGTAAAGAAGTAGGAGCTCTACAGGCGTGAAATATTGCAATCATGAGGCCTGGTGCCCCTTGCTCATTCTTTTCACCCATTTCTGCGGTCACTCGCCCTTTGTCGGTGCCTGTGTCAGGGCTAGGATCTAAGGGTCAATAACATGCACCTGGCATTTGTTCTTAGGGCGGATTCAGTTCTTGGTCTGCTCCTTTGAAGGCTGACTGCACCACAACGCAAGTCAAGCATAGGAGTGGGGTCTGCGGGCGGGGTCTGCTTTATAAACCAGAGGAGAGTGGGACCAGATGTTTGCAAAGAGGTAAGGCATGTGGCAGAGGATGGAGGAAAGTTGTTGGCATAATCCTGGGAGACATGGGCCTTGGGCGAGGTGTGCATCTTGCGAAGTCTGGCTTCTAGCAAAGGTCGCTCTAGCCTTTGAGTCAGACATAAAAATGGGGAGACTGGGCCAGAGCCGATAGCCCAGCGGTTAGGGCGTTTGCCTTGCACGGCCGGCCTGTGCCGGCCTGGGTTCGATCCCGGCATCCCATATGGTCCCCTGAGCACCGCCAGGAGTAATTCCTGAGTGCAGAGCCAGGAGAAACCCCTGAGCATTGCCGGGTGTGACCCAAAAAAGCAAAAAAAAATGGGGGAGACAAATGGGCCAGAGAGAGAGAGAGAGAGAGAGAGAGAGAGAGAGAGTACAGTGGACAGGACACTTGCCTTTCATGCAGCTGGCCTCGTTCGATCCCCAGCACCCCATATGGTCTTCCAAGCCCAGCCAGAAGGGATCCCTGAGCTAGAGATAGGAGTAAGACCTGAGTATCACTGCATATGCCCCCGCCAAGCAAAGCAAACAAACAAGAATGTGGAGGGAGGAATCATGGGGACCCTTGAGTCATAGTCAGAAGTGGATGCATAGGGCTGGGCTTGGGCAGGTGGGGTAAAAGTGAGGGACAGTGCCACACGGTGCCTCAGAGATGCCACAGCTACATGACCTCTGATTCCACGAGAGAGAGGAGCGGCATTTGGGGGTAAGGCTGTCACAACCCCCTCCCCACAAAGCCCCTAGGCAGTCCGAGCTCTCCTATTCTTCCTGAGGATTAATTCATCTGCTCAACAATGTGTTGGATCCCCAAAATTAGGACTTGGAATTTGGAAGGGGAGGCTGAGGCACTTTGTCCAAAGAAACGTAGGAGGAAGTGGATAAGAATTTAGGGTCCTAGGAATGACAGGGTGGGGCAGGGAACAAACATTATCAAGCCAAAGGGAGCATCTCTTCTTCCCATCATCCCGCCTGCCAATGGCTCTTCCATGCACTCCACACCTTCCCTGTGCCCCTCTGTCTAAGGGAGACAGCAATGTCCTCTCCGAGGATTTCCCCTGAGAAACAAATAAGGAGAGGTGTTGTTCTGCAGTCACGGCACCCCGAAACATAGTGGGTACTTGGGCAGGTCAGTGTGAGTGTCCGTCCTTCCCCAAGACCTCAACCAGCCCTGAGTCATGGAAGCAGCTGTGAACGCCCCTCAGTGTATCAGCACAGATGGAGTGAGGTGAGCCCAGTGGACGCCGTGCACCATTTTACACACATGAAGGCATAATTTGGGTGACTGTGCCACGCTGTTTGAGACTGGGGACTTGTAAACAGCAGGGGCAGCTGGAATCCCTCCACAGAAACAGGTGGGAAGAGGTAGAAGATCAGGAAGGAAGGCAAGGTTGAAAGGACTCAGCTCGGCAATGCACAAACACCCTGAGACAAGCTTGGGGGCCTAGGGACGGTGCTGAACCCCCCTTTGGCTCCCCGTCTGAACTGTGTGGATGGTGCCGGCATTCCTACTGAGTTGTCCTGAGCAGCAAACAGTGGACAAACAGTGCTTAGGCATGCACCAGGCAGAAGGACCCATTGCCAGCTTCCTGTTAAGGAGCTGCCAAGCTCACAGAGTGTGCTGTGAGATCTGGAATCATTACAACCTGCTTCTACATTATAACATGGGTGTCTTTTGGAGTTGGAGAGGTAGTACAGAGACTAAGGCACTTGCCTTGCACCAACTCAATTCTGTCATTGTAGCTCCTGTGGTTGAGCCCTATCAGGAGTGATGCTGCTCATAGAGTCCTAAATAATGTTGGGTATGGCCCAAAACAAATGAGTTTTGTCATCTTTAAAAAGTAACTAAAATATTGATTATATTTTTCTTAAGACCATTCAGGAAATTAAGTTCACCTTCAGAATGAAAATTTTGGTTTTTAGGTATTTAGGTTTTTAGGTATTGCTGCCTGTCTCAGTCTCAGCAGCAAAAGTCATCGAGCTTCCGTGGAGATGGAACTGTGGTCCCTTTCCCCACCTCTGTCCCATCCGGGAGTCCCAGTGGACCTGCCCATGAACAGCTGCTGACCTGTGCCGGAACCAGAGACACAGATACACAGAGCAGAGCTGCTACCTGCTCTCCCTGTGTTCAATTGATCATGAGGCATCTAGGATTGAGGGTGGATTCTAGCCCTGACCCACCACATCAATAGAGCCTCGGAAGAAGCTAGAGAAACCCCGCACCATGATGACAGCTCTCCCTGTTGTTGCACAGGGAGAGCCTTTGCAGCGCCCAGTACATCAGTAAATGCAAAAACTGAGAGCGCCTGCGCAGCAGAGCCTGGCAAGCTACTCATATCATATTTGATATGCTAAAAACAGTAACAATAATAGACCACATTCCCATGACCTAAACGAATGGTTTGAGATTCTTCATGTTCCTGGAGTGAGCAAAGGCCCTTGGGCTATACTAGCACACAACAGAAAAATGTAGATATAACTGGTGCCCACTTGAGCAAATCTATGAATAGTGGGAAGATAAGTGATAAGTGAAAAATAAACCCCCCATGAATAGCTAAAGCAATCATTGGGAAAAAAGAAGATGAGAGGTATCACTTTCTAACTTCTAACTCTACTACAAAGCAGTCATAATTAAAATGGCATGGTATTGATATAGAGACAGACCAGTAGACCTATGGAATAGAATTTAATATCCTGAAACTCTCAAATATACGATCACTTAATCTTTGATAAAGGAGCAAAAAATATTAAGTGGAGCAAAGAAAGCCTCTTCAACAAATGATGCTTGGAAAACTGGGCAGCTACATGTAGAAAAATGAACGTAGACCTCCTTCTAATGCCATACACAAAAGTCAGATCAAAATGGATCAAAGATCTCAATGTCAGACATGAATCTATAAGGTACATCGAAGAAAACATAGGAAAAACGCTCTACAACATCAAAGCTAAAGGCATCTTCAAAGACAAAACACCACTGACAAAGCAAATGGAAGCTAAGATAAACAAATGGGATTATATAGAACTGAAAAGCTTCTGCACTTCAAAAGACATGGTGACCAAGATACAGAGACAGCCCACACACTGGGAAAGAATATTCACCCAAAGCCTATCTGATAATGGCTTACTATCCATGATATATCAGACACTGGTAGAACTTTACAAGAAGAAAACAGCCAATCCCATTAAAAATGGGGGAGAAGAAATGAATAGAAACTTCCAAAAAAAGAAATTCAAATGGCCAAAAGGTGCATGAAAAAGTGCTCTTCATCATTAATAATCAGGGAGATGCAAATCAAAACAATAATGAGGTACCATCTCACACCACAAAGACTGGCACACATCCAAAACAGCAAGAACAACTGGTGCTGGCGTGGATGTGGGGAAAAAGGGACTCTCATCCACTGTTGGTGGGAGTGCCGACTGGTCCAGCCCTTTGGGAAAACAATATGAGACATTGCTCCAAAAACTGGATACTGAGCTCCCATTTGACCCAGGAATACCACTCCTGGGAATATACCCTGGAGAGCCAAAAACACATAGCAGAAACACTATCTGTACTTCTATATTCATTGCAGCTCTATTCACGATACCCAGAATCTGGAAACAACCTAAGTGCCTGAGAACAGAAGACTGGCTAAAGAAACTGTGGTACAGCTACACAATGGAATATTATGCAGCTGTCAGAAAAGACGAAGTCATGAAATTTACCTCAAATGGATGGACATGGAGATAATCATGCTGAGTGAAATTAGTCAGAAGGAAAAGGACAGATATAGAATGACTGCATTCATTAATGGGATATAAATATATACCAGTGTTCTACTAATTGTGGGAAATGGTAATGTCAGACTTGAACTCACCATTGAACATACACAAAGAGACTTACATGGTAAACTCTAAATACCTGTAGGGCAAGCCACAATGTGTAAGAGAAAAGAGAGAGATACAGAGACAGAGAGACAGAAAGAGAGAGAAAGAGAGGAAAAGAAAAAGTGCCCACTATAGAGGCAGGCTTGGGGAGGGTAGGAAGGAATGTGGGGACATTGGTGGTGGGAATGGGGCACTGGTGGCGGGATGGGTGCTGGAACACTGTATGACTGAGACCCAATTTCGAACATCTTTTAATTGTGCATCTCACAGTAGTATAATAAAAATATGGCCTTGGGGTGGGTGCAGGGAAATGGTTTAAAGGGCCAGAGCACATGCGTTGCATAACAGAGATTCAGGTTTGATCCCTAGCATCTCACAGCCCTCTGAGCATCAAGCCAGGAGGAGTCCCCAGACTATCTGGTTTGGCCCCAATACAAATAAGATGAAATGTCTTTCAAGGCACCTAGGGTTGCCAGCCAAGCCTTTATCAGTGCTGAATCTCCAGCCTTGCGCTGCTTCACTTAGCACCTCGGCTCAGATGAGCCCAACACAGAGGAACTCAGAGGAATCATGTGATTGCCATTCCCAAGACGGTCAGCCCACCCTTTCTGCCCACTTTGTTGCTTTTCTCATCTGTAGGATATTAGGACTGCTTTGGGATTCGGACCTCTAAGCAAAAGAGGTGGGAAAGAAAGAACCTAGTTGTATCAAATTTGAGGGCAGAGTTGGGGGCCAGAAATATAGATCCAGGATATAGATCCAGAAATATAGATCACAGAAACCCATGCTACATGACCCTCCAGGCTGAGTGAGTACAGGCTAGGTCAGAGTGACACAGTGCCAGGCTTTCCGGTGGCATCTCACCCCATAGGTGACTGGGAGACCATCTGGGCCCCAAGACTGCAGCTCTGAATTTGCTAGGGGCAACTCTTGTGTTAAGTGCGTGGTGCACACACACACACACACACACACGCTTCACACCTGCAAAGGGATGAGAGACCTGCCTGGGAAACAATACTGAAAGGTTGATGAGAGGCACAGGGTCTCCAAGGCTCCCAGGGGAGAAATCTGGCCTGGTTGGGGAGGGGATGAAGTCCTCGATGATTTAGGCACCTGACAGCATCTGTCCCACTCAGCCCCCAGAACTCATGTCCGCACACCGCCTGCCATCGTATCAGGGATGCCCCTCGTCACGCCCTGGCTCCCAAACACCAGTCTTTCCCCCAACTTACTTCCTCCATGCACTAGCCTTCTGCACTCTTGAGTTTTCTTTCAGTTGACTCTTTCTCTCTACTGGGATTAGTTGATGTTAAAAAGAGACTCTAGGCTGGTAACCCAGAACCAAGGCAGACTCTAGTAAAAGACGGTCATTTACTTTTTTGCTACTATTGCTACTAGCCAAGCCCAGGTTTGTGACTTGCCTGTGGCTCTAAAGAGGGATGTTAGCTGCTGTTAGGGATGTAAGCAAAGAGACGCTCCTCAATGCAAAATGAAAACATCAAAAAAGAGGAGAAAAAGCAAAGCTCTCTTGCTACACAACGTAGTGCCTATCCAGGCTGTGTTTGCCTCTCCCTAAAATCATTTCTCCTCCCACCCGTGGCTCAGTCGCCATGTGCATTTCACGCTGTGGTAGTCACTCTTCTGTCCTCTCCTGATGTGTCTTTACAGACCAGCTTGAAGGCTTGGCTGCCTCAAAAAGTCTTTTCTTCCAACACGCACCATCTTCCCCTTCTTCCTTTAAATATTTATGGTAACAGACACCGCTTTATAGCACTCGGCTGCTAGTTATCACACACTCATTGTAACTGAATTGTCACCTAATCACTCTGGAGCGCCATGTCCTATTTTTCAGGGGGTCTCACCCAGTCACAGGCAGTAACTGTAAAATGACCTTTGGGGGAGGGAAGGGGCAGGGGTGGGGGGGCTGGGGAGAAAAAAAGGAGGAATTCACACAGAATCTTTCATGCTGCCGGGAACAACAGGAAGTTTGTTTTCCCCTGCGGAACTAGATGTAATTCTTTGTTGCTGCTAGTAATAATTGTGTTGTTCCTAAGTTGACTTTATACCATCTTATCAAAGACAATGTATGTAAAGAACAAAATAATATCCCAACTCATCATGTCTATTTCCTAAATAAGTAAGAATAAAACTCGGGCATAACAAGATGAATTTGCAGAATCACCTTTGTTTTGTGTAAAGGCTGTGCCTGGTACTAAAGTTATAATATACATCTGAGGTTGATTAACTATTTTCCCTATATTCTTTTACTTATCTGCTCAGCACTGATTGGCAAAGCATCTACCATATACCAAATCCTGGTAAATGCAAAGGAGATAGAGATGAAGAAGGGTTGGCTTTCTGACTTGAAGCTCTTTATCACTTAATATGTGTATATATGTATATATGTATATATACTATATGCATGTAGTATGATACCAATATTCAAGGTCAGGCAAAACATGGATCAGGAGGTCTTGTCAATTGGTGGAATCTACCACAAATGTATGAGAGTCAGAGGTTAGGTAAGACAGAGAAGGGAAAAGTGTGCTAATAATTGTCAAAAATGGGAATATCAGCCTAGAACTGAACATTGAATATAGGCAAAAAGATACACATGATAACCTCTAAATGTATGTACTGCAATTCACAATGTGTAAGAGAGGGAAGAGAAGGAGAGAGAGAAAGAGAGAGAGAGAGAAGAGATAAAGAACCTGCCATAGAGGCAGGCTAGGGAGGGGGAGGAAATTGGGGTCATTGGTGGTGGGAAATGGGCACTGGTGGAGGGATGGGTGCTGGAACACTGTATGAACGAAACTCAGATATGAACATCTTTGTAATTTTATATCTCACAGTGGTACAATAAAATATAAAAAGACAGAGAGATGGGGAAAAAACAACCCTTTGATTTCACAAATGCAATAAGGCAGGTACGGGAAGAGTGGAGAGATTTTGAGTCTGATTAGCAGAGCTGGAAAAGTACTACACAAGAGATGACCTTTGAATTAGGCTTTGAAAATGAGGCAGAACTTGTCAGAAAAAGAGCATTTCAAGTCAAAGATGAATAAGAGCAAAGACAGAGGCGTGCATCTGGGTGTTTTAGAAGGCGACAGTCACGAAGGATTAGAGGATAGAGGAAGAGACTGCTGCAATGAGAGGCAGACAGCAAGGCAGGAGGAAGGTTGCAAAGTGGAGAACACATTACAACCGGAAGTTGCTGCAAGGTCTTGAGTAGGAAAATATGTATATCAGAAAGAAATAATGACTCACACCAATGTTTGTTCTCTTTCCTTCCTCCCTTCTTTTTTTTTACATAACTCTCCTGTTTTACTGAGTCTATTAATTTTCAGAACAAGAGACTATATTCTCAGTTTCCCTTGAAGTTAGAGGTAGCCATACCAACATGTTTAAACCAAAGATAAATAAACAAAATGTTGTGTGGAACTTCAAAGAAGGATGTTTAAGAGATGAATGAGGTAGGTAAGAGCCATATCTGCTTCTCCTTTTGCTCTTCTGTTTTGGTTTGCAACTTGGATTGCAACGACTGGAACTGATAGTTAGAATTCCAGTAATTCTATGGAATTCTATCATAGGCAGTCACATAGACAATGAAAATCAGTACAGAAAATGGCCACATCGAAAGAAGTGTATAAGCCAATCCTGCCTGTCCTCTTTTCCGAGAGAAATTAAGAAGCATTCATGCTATTTCTATGATATTTGCATGTATATGTGTTAAATAGATTTTTTAATCTTAAAATAATGCTTTTATTTTTGCTATTTTAAATTATTGTCACTGTGGGGTTTTATAATACGCCACATGATTTAATTAAAACAGGGAATCATGATCATTAATTTTTTTTTTTTTTTGCTTTTTTGGGTCACACCCAGCAATGCTCAGGGGCTTCTCCTGGCTCTGCACTCAGGAATTACTCCTGGCGGTGCTCAGGGGACCATATGGGATGCTGGGGATAGAACCTGGGCCAACACAGGCCGGCCGCGTGCAAGGTAAACGCCCTACCCGCTGGACCATCGCTCCGGCCCCATGATCACTGATTTCAAGACCATTCTGGGATTGGGGAAATGGTCCAGAGGATTAGAGCACGTGCTTTGCCTGCAGGAGGCGTGAGTCTGTTCCCCAGTATCTCAAGCTCCCTGAGCAACACCAGGGGTAACCCCCAGCATAGTGCCAGGAATAGCTGCCAAGCACCACCAGGTATAGCCCCTAAATAAAATGATTATGTCTAATCCTCCTAATATCTGGGTATGTTTTGGATCTTGATTTAAAGTCATTTGCTCTTGCCTCTTGCTCTCCGACAGCAATTTCTTTGTTTCGGGGCCACACCTAGCTGTGCTCAGGACTTACTCCTGACTCTGTGCTCAGTGATCACTCCTGGTGGTGCTCAGGGAATCATGTGTGGTGCCTGGAATCAAACCTGGGTTGACTGTGTGCAAGACAGGTGACCTACTATACTATCTCTCTAGCACCCTGACAATTTTTTATGAAAACCAGACATTGTATAAAGCTATACTGTCCAATATGGTAGTTACTAGTCAAAATAACTATCTAAATTAAAATTAAGCTAAATCTTCAGACCCTAAGCGGTTCTGGCATATTGCAAATGTTCAACAACCACACATGGCCGATCATGGCCCCTTGGTGAGTTTACATTAGAGAACATTTGTATAGTTACAGAAAATGAATGAACATCACTGGTAAATATGGTTTGATGCTCTAGGGGATAGAATATTCCTCAGGAAACTCATTTATGATTAGCAGTGGGCTAGGGACTCTGGACTTGCTAAGATCTGCCCACTAACCTGACTCTCTGTCCCCATGAGACTGCTGAACGCTCTGCTCAGCCTTGAAGCTTCTAGAGGTAAGCACGGATGATTCCAGAAGGACTCTGTGGGGCTTTTCTCTTTGTACTGTCCTTTCTTGGTCCTCCACAGTTTTTTCTTGGTAACTATCCAATAAATTCTTATGGCTATCTTCCAAACACAATTTTTTATCCTATTTTCTCATTATTATTGGCAGGAAAGTTGGTCAGAGATAAGTTATTCTTCCAAAACTAGGAGCAGAAGTGCCACATCGATTTGCAGCCTTGGCTCTGGGGTCCGCAGAGAATTTCCTGGAGGTGATGAGGCTGACACTGGAACTCGAGGGGAAAGTGAGCAAGACTCAATCTCAAATTTAATGTGAAGACCAAGAGGGAAGAAGAGGAAGAATTTGAGAACCACTTTCTTTCTTAGGGGTAGGACTCCCAAGCAGTGCTCCCCACAGCAGTTCTCAGATAGTCGGGTGGGCAGCTCAGTGCAAGAGCCCAAGGATGTGTTACTGCTCAGGATCCCTGGTGCTGGGGGTACCTGAACCACCCCAGTGATGCTGTAGAACCCAGAGCTGCACCCAGCAATGCTCAAGGGGCCATGTGGATGGAACCAAAGTTGGCTGCGTGCTAAGTGTGCATCCTAACTACTGAACTGTCTCCCAGCCCCCAAAGATAAGTTCTGATAATGGTCCCTAGATGTCTTATCCCACTAAGAAACCCAGAGTAGATATACAATGGTTAGGGCCATGCCTGGTATCTGTCTGACCCAGGTTCGATACCCTCCTCTGTATGGTCACTCAAATAAATATTCACTACCAGGTGCATCTGTGGAGGCCCCCAGCACTGCCTGGATTGCTCTGGTTTCCCCATAAATGCATCTCCGAGCATCATTTACATCCTAGGACCTTGCACTGAGCTGACAGCCCAGTTGGCTGAAAATCTCCAGTGGGGCCCTGGGGTGTCCTTAGCACCACAGGGAGCGCAGAAACAGACAAACAAACAAAAGTGTCAAAAAAATCTTAGGTCACACATAGGAAAGGACCTAGGGAGTTTTCCCTGGTTTCATATCAAGGATGCCATGATATGGTACAGAGGCTTTGCCCGTGGCAGAGAAGCCACCTGTTAAGACTGTTAAGCACCTGCCTTGGCTGCTTCCCGGCCTGGTTGTACCATGGTGCTGATGGTTTCCTCCCCTCCACTTCCTCCTGCTCCTCCTGCTTCTCCCTCTTTTCTCCCCACCTCTTCTCCAAACTTCCTGTGAATCCCGATCCTCTTGGAAGGAATTCATTGTCTCTTTCAGGGGATATTTCTGTTTCTCGCAACCCAGAATCCTGACGGATCAAGAAACACACTCACAGTATACCCAGTGTGTCCAGGCAGAGGGTGATAATCTTGTGGGTTAAGTTTCTGAATACAATGCACCCACCTGCTTGCTCTGTTTCTCATATATTCTAGACAGGAAAAGGCCAGGGTGAAGGAATGAAATGGCCATTTCAAGCAGTGGTAGTCTAATAAATACCAATTGCTTCATTGATGCCATGAAAATAGCTGATTGTTCCCAGGCATGGTGAATCCTGAGAAAGAAAAAGAGCACATGCAATTTTATCCAGTTCCCCAATTCATGGGTCAAGGTGACATTCCCTTCTGATTTCGCTGAGACAATGCCAGAGATGTAGGTTATTCACCCCCGCTACAGCCCGCATCCCAACAAAGAAACCAACCACCCGGTTAATTGTACTGATTTGGCAACAAAACCCAGGGGAGCTCCGGCCTCGCCGTGAGCATACTCTTTAGTCTCTCTAAACCAGCATAGGAAGCCCACTGATAGAATAGAAAATAGAGTTGCATTGTTGGCTAGAAGTTCCCCCAAACGAGTTTTACACTGAGAGAAATAAACTGATAAGGAACCAACCTGTGGCAGAAACCGAACAGCCAATGAATTGCCGAACATAAAGTTTTGTTAGAACCACCTTTCGTCCTAACAAAAAATTTGGTTCACACACCATCATGTTAAAATAGTCAACACAAGGATCTTTCCCCCGCTATGTCTTTTAAAATAACATCCGTAATGGTGAAACATGACTCACTGCTAACCCAAGTGCTGGACCAGCAAAGACCAACCCAGCATCTTCCCTCTAGCTCCTGAGCAGAGGGGCCTCTACTAGGCTCATCTGAAACTTCCTCTTCCTGGTATAATTGACCTGAGCTGCCCAACAACCCTCAGCTCCCTGTGGGGCCTGATGGGCCTGGGAACAAGCCTCACAGCCCCCTTGAGACCAATGGGCTGAGCTAGGGCCTGTGTGCTGAGCTAGGGCCTTTTATAGCAAGGCTGTCCTATAGAAACACCACAAGGTGCTCTCCGTGCGGGATCCTTTTTAGGAACCAATGTTGAGACTAGACCAGCCCTTGTGATTCAAGACATGTATCTATAACCATCAGAAATTTTTTTTATTTGGGCCACATCTGACAATGCTCAAGGTGTATTCCTGGCTCTGCACTCAAGGATCACTCCTGGTAGGGGTTGGGGAGCCATAGGTGGTGCCAGGAATTGAAGCCTGATGAGCTGCTTTCGAGGCAAGCACCCGGTAGGCTGCCATATTTAGCCAGTCTCTGAAAGATCATTTTAAAGCAAAAAATAAAAATGTTGAAAGGATATTGGCAGTTTAGTGGCAGATGTAGTGTGCTAATATTATACCCTACAACACATAAATATTTATAGTCTTCTAAACTAATGTTATTTCCACTAAAAAATATTTATTCTAACATACTGTGGTTAATTTATTCATTTTGCTTAATGTATATAGTCTACTGTATACAAACAAGTTTAGTTCATCAGATCCCAAGCTCTGATGAACTAGTTGTGATTTTTTTAAGTTCAGTAGGACCTAGTGTGACCCCAATGTTGTTCTTCTCGAAGACTAATGGACAAGAATCAAAAAGTGGGGCGAGAGGTTGAATTGTGTGTTGGACATGGTGGTTTGAGGTGTCTGGGGAACACTTAAGGTCAACTCTAAGCCTACCTAAGGATCAAGGCCAAGGTCAAAGGGAGAGACTGGGATATGGGGGGTGCTCAGTACCCCCCCAGATTCCTGGTAATGACTGTTGGCAGGTTGTGGTCTGACAGACCTCCTGATGAGGCCGGCTTCCTTCTTATTCACCACCTCTGCCTGAGTCTCCCCTTAGGAGTCCTTTGGGGATGGCCACACCCGTGGAGTCCCCTTATCTCTCATATAACGGAGCTGACCTCCTGAGCATGGGAGGGTTCCTGACAGCATCTGAGACCTGCTCCCCAGTTTTGGTGTCTTTGGAGGACCCACGTGCCTGACTGCTGCCCACATGCCCAGTCCCTCAGTTAAGTTCTGCCCCCCAGGAGGCACTTCATAAACATTCAGGAGGGAACCACCTCTGCCAGAGAGCCTGGAGGACTCTCTCTAGGGTGCCCAGTGCGGTGGCAGTCACTGGGGTCATGATCCAGCGCTTTGGGGGCCTGCTGCAGTTAGTGGTGAATCTGAGGAACAAATGGCTTGCTTCTATGGAATGTATGAGCTCTCCAGGGTACCAAATGGTTAGAGAGAGAAGGAATTTACTAAACACACCCCTTCCTGCCACGGGAGAACAAATGTACCTCGCCTGGGCATGGAAATTACTCATCACAGGAAGAGAATCATTTCGTCGGGGCTGTTGGAAGCATAACTATGGAGCATCCCTGAACACTGCAGAGGCCAGCCCTTGAGAGAGAGAGAGCACCCTTTATTTAGAGAGTGTGTGTGTGAGAGAGAGAGAGAGAGAGAGAGAGAGAGAGAGAGAGAGAGGTGCATCACCTTTCCCACCCAGACTCAACCCTGGGAAATGAGGCCCAGAGAAGGGAAGTCCTAGAGTCCTTCAATGGCGTGCAATGGTGTCACTGGACAAAAGAAGCCTCCCAGAGCAGGCTCCGCCCCTATTCAAGCTCCTCCCCTGAGAAAGGCTCCGCCCCCTTGGGGCAGCCTACCTGAAAAGCAGGTTCTACCTTGTCCGATTGGCAGGACACTGTCACCACCACCCAACGGCCGCTCCTGGGTTGCCTGGTCACTGGATTTCTCTTATTTTTTTTTTTTTTTTTGCTTTTTGGGTCACACCCAGTGATGCTCAGGGGTTACTCCTGACTCTCTGCTCAGGAATTACTCCTGGTGGTGCTCGGGGGACCATATGGGATGCCAGAGATGGAACCCAGGTCGGCCACGTGCAAGACAAACGCCCTACCCGCTGTACTATCGCTCGGTCCCCGGATTTCTGACTGCCTCCCACTTCAATCCTCTTCTTGCCCCTGGGTTTTCCTCACAGACGCTTTTGCAGCCAGGGTCCAAGCAGTATAAACAGCCCTCTGGCCCTGGCATGGATGAGACTCTCTCCCCTGTTTCCAAACCCTGCAAGTCCATCTCCGGATGAACCACTTAGGCAAGGCCAGGAGCCGGCAGCAGCAATAAGCGATGAGTGCGGCCCTGAGTGGGAACCTATGTTTAGGCCACCTCATTTGATCTAGAACCCCATGGAAGTGTTCTCTGAAACACATTAATTTGAGGATTATATCACTCAATTTGAGGCGTATAGTAATAATGAGGAACCCGAGGAGTTCTTCCATCTGCCTCCTTCCTCCCTCTCCCAAGTGAGAGGTCTGACCTCAGGTCAGCAAATCCTGCATGCTCAGAGCTGGGCGTCTTCTCTCGGGTCCATTCCTCCATCCTGGAATGTGGAATTTAAGGTGTGTGGTTTTCATCTTCATTTCCATCGCCTGGTGTTTTCTCCTGTCAATAATATCACATTGCTCAAACTTCTTGGGCTACACAATCTTTACCATGGTTATTCTCTAGCCGGCACCCAGGGTGCAGTGATGTTTGGGTCCTGCTCCTCATGCTCAGGAGCAAGACGCCCGGGCAGGTGTGCGGCCATGGGCGGGTTCCTGCTGTCACCCCAGGGAGGCAGAAGAACTCGGGGTGGACTAGGATACCCAGCACTCAGTAAATGTCTTTAATAGCTGCATTTTGGCCTATGGCTCTCCCATAATTTAGTTAATTCATTACTTATTGATGACATTACAGCTATTTTCAGTTTTTGCTAATGCAAAAGATAGTATAACAAATTTCATTAAAATTTACTGTCACATACTTGCTTTAACAACAGTTTTTTTTGAGTCCATGTTGGAGGATGGATCTATTTAAAATTCAAGTAAGTATTTCAGAATTTTTCCCCTTAATGTCATAATTCATTCCCACTGCTGTGCTGGCTCCTTTGACAGAAACAGCTGAGGCGCCTGATGCCCCGGGGTGCAGGGAGAATCAGGCCCCCAGTGAGATCTCTTTTGCTTTCCTGGGAGAAGTGCAAATTGGTACGACCACTGTGGCAAGTCATTTGGCGTTATCTTATAAGGTTGTACATTACACAGCCCGTGACACAATAATCTTATTTCTGGGGGTATAGTTACAAAAAAAAAATACTCTCACATCTCTGCCAGGAAAGTCATCTGACTTCCAGCAGCATCATTCATATCAGCAGGTCAGCTCTGCTAGACAGAAGCAAGAAAGGCCCTTAGATAGGAGAGTGGACTCTTCGCTAGGATTGTGTCTCTTCTGTACAATGGCAGAAAGAATTCTTACCAGACTACATGGACTATATAAAACAGAATTCCATGCTATAATATAGCATGCCTGTGCTATACAGCATATACAACAGATACATGTATAAAATATTCAGTGAAAAACAAGACCTGGAAGAATATTGCTAAATATTGTTTAAACAACTAAAAATAAGCAAAACTCTATATACAACAAAATTTAGAATTTGTATTGAAGTAACATTACATTATACACTATAATGTAATGTAGTGTGTGTACTATATACTAATACTATATACTAATACATACTAATATATCTGTGTACTATATCATACTTACATAGATGTATTAAAATTTACATTATACTGGGCCGGAGCGATAGCCCAGCAGGTAGGGCGTTTGCCTTGCACGCGGCCAGCCCATGCCGGCCCGGGTTCGATCCCCGGCATCCCATATGGTCCCCGAGCACCGCCAGGAGTAATTTCTGAGTGCAGAGCCAGGAGTAACCCCTGAGCATCACCGGGTGTGACCCAAAAAAGCAAAAAAAAAAAAATTACATTATACTATATCACATACTATATCATATAAATAATATCACATACTATATTGCATATTCTATATTTATTCTATGTAATGCATATTATATAACACACATATAAAATGTATATAACAATTTTATTTTATATATTTTATAAATTACATTATATCATTATATATTTTGCAATATAAATTTTGTGTTTGATATATTATTTTATTTGCTACATGATAAAGGTGTTCATCATAAATCTGTTTGTACAGATTTATGTAAACAAAATTACTCCATTAGTTTCATCCATAAAGTCCAATTATATCCTGCTTCTACAGTTGACCCCTTTTATCATGGTATTACTCCTCCATCCTGCTTCCTTTTCAATGACTACTAATTTGATTTTATAACCTATAAAAGTTCCCCAAAAAAGTCAGAGTGCAAATGTGATGGCAAACTGGTTTTGTTCCCAAGGAGGCCCTTGAATTGTGTACATAAAATTAGCACACAAAACTCCGAAAATTATTAAGTTGTAACTCATTGTATAGTTTACCTAAGTAGATCAAAGTCTCTTCCCAATGTCTAGCTACGTAGATGAGTCACCTGTCCTATCCCTCACTAAACTTTCAGTGTATGACACCCCATTCCTATTCCCCTGCTGATTCTCACCTCCAGTGTACAATGACCAGGTCCTGTTCACACTATCCTTGATCCAGAGTTTTGATCTCAATTCCGAGGCCTGTGGCTACAATGCTGAACCCTGTCTCCTTCTTGGGCCTTGCTGCTCTGCAGTCTGTACTCTGGCTCCACATCCTTTGTTTTCTCAGGTGCCACATGGGTGAGGACTGTTGCTTTCCTGCCCAGGACTAGGACAGGATCAAAGAGGGACCGTCATCTGTCCATCAAGAGCACAGGATCCAAGAGAAGATGCAAGACCTGCAGTTTCCTTTCACTGTATCACTGTATCACTGTCTTCCTGTTCATCAGCGATTTGCTCAAAGGGGCACCAGTAACATCTCCATATGACCTGTCTCATGCGAGTAGAGCCCAAGGGCACCTGCTTGCTCCAGGAACATAAAGAGCCTCAAACCATTCCATCAGGTCATGGGAATGAGGTCTATAATTGTTACTGGTATTTGGCATGTCAGATACAACATGGGTAGCTTGCTAGGCTCTGCCGTGCGGGTAGCATACTCTTGTAATCATCTCTAAATCCAGCATTTATTAATGAACCGCATGGCAGGGTGGATCTCGATGAGCCAAGCTGTGATAGGCTGGTCTGCTGGGTGGAGTTCTGATGAGGGGGAAGTCCGGATGTGGAAAATGGAGGCTCTCATGGAGTGGGGGTCGTCTGGCTTTGTTGCGAGGCTCTGCTGGGGTAGCAGGCCAGAGCTAGAACCCTCCATCCCTCCCCGGTACCTCGTGAGTGGCTAGTATTTAATCCTAACACATTAAAGGATTCATCTGGTATTTTCTCCTTTGGGTTACCTGTTAACATGTTTCGTTTACAATGCAAGTGCCATTAATAAGCACTGCATCACAAGGCATGACTGTCCCATTTATTCATTTTTAAAACAAAATTTTTTTATTATACCACGTGAGATGGTATAATACAATTACAAAGATGTTCATGTTTGGGTTTTGTCATACAGTGTCCACCAGTGCCCATCCCTCTACCAGTGCCCATTTCCCACCACCAATGTTCCCTTTCTACGTGTTATGATTCTCATCCCTTGGCCATTTTCACCATCTATCTGACTCGCGTTGGCAAGATTTAAAATGGCCAACCGTATTAGCTTGATTTCCTAAAATCCTTCCCCTCTCCACCTCCTCCATAACACAAATAAGCATGAGGTTTTCTTGGATGGGGGGAAGAAAGAGAGGCTTGCACAGATGCAGACAGATGACATTGTTTATCCATATACAGAGACTAATTCATTAACTGACTAATTAATTAAAAGACAGTCACATGCAAAAAGAGAGTGTGAATGGAACTAAGACTTAAAGATCACTTGTATCACTTGTCTTCCTGTTGTTCATCGATTTGCTTGAGAGGGCACCAATAATATCTCCATACCTCCTGTTGCAAGCAAATATAGCCCAAGGGCATCTGTTTGTGCTAGGAACAGGAAGAGCCTCAAACTGTTCCTTCAGAACATAGGAATGAGGTCCATAATTGTTACTGGTTTTGGCATTTCAAATCAAACACAGGTAGCTTTCCAGGCTCTGCCATGTAGGTGGTATACTCTCAGTAGAAGGCTCTCATCTCGAGCATTTACTGATGAAACTCAACAGGGAAAGATCATGTTTTCTATTGGGTGGAGCTCTGAGGAGCTGTGGAGTCTAGATATTGAGAATGACTGACCTCATAATGTGGGGGTTCCTCTGACTTCTTGCTAGGCTCACTGGGATGATGGGCCACAGCTAGAACATGCCTAAAACTGTATAGAGTGTATAAATGTGAAAGATCCTGGGAAGGACCTGATCCTAATATCCAGTACTATCTAAGACTGCTGTGTGGATGCTTTGTGGCCGCACACCAACAGAGCTGTGGGTCTGGCATGTCTTTCTTCCGGGGTTGCTGGCATGGAGATGGAGGAATGGGAGGAGGAGGGCAAATCCCCCACTCCAAGTCCAACCAGCGTGGCCCCTCCCCTGCACATGTGAGCGAACCCTTGGAGCTATGTTGGACTCGGCCAGGGGCTGGCTGAGCCCTTTACTGCCACCAGAAATCCATGGGTTGCTTCCATGGGGCCGAGCAGCACAGCTGTGGATCTGGAGTGGTTGAGTCTGGATAGTCTCTCTTCCAGGGTTGCCGCCAGAGCTGTGGGCCTTTATATCTTTAAGGATTAAAGATATAAAACCAAAAAATAATAAAATAAAATAAAATTCATTTCAGAGACTCAAGTATTAGATATCAGCCCTGGGGGGGCAGGTTTCTGTCTGCGCAACCAGGATCATCCCCAGGGTTGAAGTAGAGGCTCTGGGTTGAGTTCAGTGCTAACACACTCAAGACTGAGCCCTTGAAGGCACCTGCCTTGCTTTGGAGTAATGAACATCATGGATTCCTAGTTAGAACAGTCCTCTCCAATGGCGGCTAGTTCTGTCATCCAAAAAGGTTTGGGTATGATTATTTCCTCCTTAGCTCACAGGCTGCATTCTTTGGGGGAGGGGGTTGGGAGAGGAAATAGGGTCTTCAATGTGGGTTTTGACTTAGAGAGATGCACTGTTGGTCAAATGGACTAAGCATCATATAGCCGTGCCCTTTTATGTAGGATTCAGTGTGAGGCCTGGGAGATCAGCCCTTTATCCTCCAATGGTCAGCTTCAGCTCCACATCACTTCCTTGCAGTCCCAGCCAGCTGGCAGCATCTCCAGGCCCAGGGAGGACATAAAGAAAGGACAGAACAGATTAGAATGGAGGAGACTGTCACTGGGATAAATGACCAGGGACCTCTTCCAATGGCTTCACTACAGGGTCACTGTGCCCTTCTCTAAAAGGGTCCTCCTGCAGTAAAACAATCTGGTCCGTCCCTCTTGACCTGGCTTGCTTGCCAATCATCTTTGAAGGGAAAGGAGCGGAGGTGGCTCTGGAGGCTGGGTCCTGGCTAGATGGATCAGGTTGAGAGCACAGAATTGCCATCCATTTCTATGTCCTGAGGCTTGGAACAGAGTTGTCTGGGGAAGTAGCCCTAATTGTCTAATGACAGGTAAAGAACTTGCTTTCTGCTGCAGGATGAGAATGGTGTGCTGCCATTGTTATTATTTTTGATTTACAAAAAGAGCAAGGCATAAAGCCCTAAGGCCATTTAGCTAATGGACACATAATTCACCAGACACTCTGAGTGCAGCATGTCACTGGCATTAGGGCCAGCTTTCTCTTAGCCTTTGTCTGGCTGAACAGTTGTTCTGAAACCAACACAACCTGTACTGTTCCAGTCCATGAGGTTTTCCCCCACATCAACTAGTCTCTGACCCAATGTGGCACTCCCTAGGCCCCGGAACTACAAAACCAGTCTCTAGGGGCCAGAGAGATAGGACATGGGAAAAGCATTTACCTTGCACATGGCCAACTCTGGTTCAGTGCCCAGTACCACAGATGTAGTACTACTTGAGCTCTGACAGATGTGATCCAAGAGCATAGAGCCATGAATAAGCCTGAACTCAACCAGATGGGACTCCAAAACCAATTTCCCCCCAAAGTTGAAATAAAATACATCCATCAACTATCTGACTATATTGACGATGGGGAGAAACTTGAATTCTGCTGCTCATTTCTTGGACCAGTGGCTATAACAGAGATCGTGATTCTTCTTGCCCTGACTTTTCGCCCTCTGCATCAAAAGCCTCAGCTACAGGGGTCTCAATTCTGGCAGAATGCTCTTTCCATAAGAACCAGATTCTTCTTTTGCAGTTTCCCAGATTGCAGTTCTCCTTCCTCAAGTGCTGAATCAAACACAGCTCCCTCTGGGGTCTTTGCTGGATTCTCCTCCCTGGAACTCAATCCCTTTCCTTCGGCACTTGAGCAAGTGCCCCCTCATGGCCTCTTAGCTGTGTGCTGTTGTGTCGCAGCAGCTCAGAGTTCTGCCTTCCTGTTTGCTTAGCAGTGTCTGGCGGCTAAGAAACGGGGTCAGTAGAGAAGAAGGTCAGAAGGCACGTGCAGGATTCAGCAGAGGCAACACAGGGCAGGTACTGAGAATGACTCAAGCTTCTCTGCAGAGCCCTGGATGGAGGGCTGAGTGAAACGCACCTGGCACTGAGAGAAGAATGAATGGCAAATAAGCTGTAGCAATAGGAAAGGTCTGTGGGACTTCTGAATTATTTTTCTTGAGTGGGGGAAAGAGGAAAAAAAAAAGTTTACTTGCTATAGCACAATTTGGAGTGTGCAGTTCCAGGTTTTATTGCGCCAAGCACAGGAAATGAATCAGATTGTGTGATTAGAATCTCTTGGTATTGAATATTTGAATATTTCTTGTCCTCATCCCACCTCTGGGGTAGCTGAGCTGCTTGCCAGCATGAGGATGGAGAGGCGGCTGTGTCTTTCATAGCATCCTAATATGGGGCTTTTCCTCTTTGGCTCAAAGGGAGTGACAATCACCATTCAGACTTGAAATATTTTGCCACACATAATGTTAATTATCACAATATTTGTAATAATGAATTTGGCCTCCAAATCTAGCTGAACAATTAGAAGATACTATTGCAAGGCCCATCTGTTGCTATTATTTTTGTTCAGTTATGTCTTGACCTTATTTTCTATTTTATATGTTTACTGGCAGAACTTCCCCCGCAGTGCTAGGGGCTTACAGGGACTCCCAAGCTGGTGCTGGGTAGGGAGCCATGTAGTGCCAGGGATCAAACTCAGGACCTCTTGCATGTTAGGTATGTATGCTATTACTTTGATCTTTCTCCCAGCCCAATCTATCTTTTAGATAAAACAATGTAAGGAGAACTGAGATCAGACCATCTGGGAAAGAATTAATAATAGCTGTACCCACCAACCACATCAGCACCATTTAAAGATCACTTATTCTTTGCCACGGTCTCAAAGCCACATGTGTGTCATGCAGAGTAAGTCCATTTCCTGCATTCTCAGGTAAGGAAACTGAGGTCCAGAATGGGAAGGCAATTTCAGTGCGAAGCTAAAACTTGGATTAGAAATCAAGCCCATCAGCCTTTGAGGCAGTTTCCCTCTACCATCTGGACCTTTTCCTCCCATGAAGCCTGGTGGCTTTTGTGCAGGAGCATGTGGCACTGAGCCTGGGAGGGCACTGTGTCCAGAAAATGCATCTGGAGATCTTCCTGATTTTATAGAAGACAGGGGAACCTTGTCTCTGAAGGACCGCCCTGATAATCTGATTGCATGGAATGAATCTCTTGTCCCGAATTCACACCCCAAATTTGAATCACAAGAAGTAAATTAAAGCCATAAAAGATTTCTCAGGGCTCTGTTCCCAGCTGAGACCTCCCAAGCAATCTCAGGAGGGGGATGGGCCAGCCTCCAACTTAGCAAAGTCCTAGCAACCTCACCCATGCCTCCAAACTGCTACTATGCCTCGGTCAGACTCCACTACTTCAGGACTGAGCACCACAGAGATCCTAGTCAGCAGAAAATTTCAGAGACTGATAAAAAAAATAAACTAGACAGGGAAGGTATGATAATTATCACAATAAGATCCAAGAACAAAATAAAATTTAATGCAATATATTTTAGATGTCAGAGTTGAAAACTCATTTATGTAAATGAGAATAGTCATTATATTATATTATATTAAATAATTTTAATTTCTTTATTCATATTGGTTGATATTATATATAATCAATCATCACAAATTGTCTTTTATTGACTTATTTTCTGATTATTCCATTTGCTATTCCTTTAAGTTTTGTATGAGCAAGCAATATGAAGTAAGTTGGTCGTATGTCTGCCAAGTGGGCAAACTGGGAGGTGGGAGGGTACCTGGGGTCATTGGTGGAGGAGAAGAGGACACTGATGTGGGGTCGGTGTTGGAACATTGTATGCCTGGAACAACTCTGTTATGAACAACTTCATAAATCATGGTATCTTAATAAAAAATAAATTGAAAGGAAACAACAATAAATAAAAATTCTCTATTTAAACAAAAAAATCAGGATGGTGGGTGGTGATGCCAGTGTTTGAACTCTGGCTTCTTCCTGAGCCTGTGCAAAAATATCAAGGGGCTATGAACTTGAAGCTCTTTACTTTGAGTCCATCACTTACTGTCTCTGAGCTTTAGTTTCCCTTTGATAATAAAACTCTCTTCTTGGAAGGATAGATTTACTGAACGGTAGTACCCAGAATCATATGCAGAGCGCATTGAGAGTACAAAATAATTAAGTAGAGGGCCAGAAAGATAGTACAATTGCTAAGAAACTTGTCTTACATGCAGGCAATCTGAACTTGGCCCCTAGCATCCCATATGGCCCCCAAGTCCTGCCAGGAGTGATCGCTGAACACAGATAAAGGAGTTAGCCTTGAGCACCACTTGGTGTGGTCCAAATTTTTTTTAAAAATTAACATAATGATGCCTCCTCAGAAGGTTGATGTAAGTATCAAAAAATCTGGAGACCAAAGGGCCTTGTCCATATTCTCAGGGAGCTTAGCACAGAGCCAGTCCACCCAGGACTGCCAAATAATATTAGACCAAACCAGCCAGCTTTGTGGTTCTTGTGGACAATGAGGAAAATTAGTACAACAGCCACCAGAAGCCTTCATGGTCAAGCTTTTTATTTGACAGCTCCCCATGGCAGCACCTGTTGTAGTACACTGTTGCCCAGAGCCTCTGCATCTTGCCTGGAGTTACCTCCTGCAGGCCACTTTGTAGATAGGGTCAGGGAAACAGGATCTGTGACTCTATGTGGCAGTATATCTTACCATGTATTCTATGTTAGCTGGTATAAATATTTCCTCTCATGCTACGACATTCATCATGGGACTAGATAAGATCTTAGCAGTATTCTTACCTCACTACATTGGATCTCTAAGTATAATAGTTATAATTAGATTGGAGAGAAATGCTGTTTGCCTCCAAGCAAGCAAGCATGGCTAATAAGTCTAAAGGCTAATATCCAAAACAACTAAGAAGTAAAGACCAGGATCTTATGAAATCTTAGAGAAATACATACCTGGTTGTAGAATATCCATGGTACAGATGCATGCCTTTGTATTCAGAGATACAGTTCATCTCAAATGCCCTTCCTCCCATCTGCATCAGGTCTGCTGGAAAACCAAGGGCCTACAGCCTTGGCTGGGGCAATATTAACATTTCAACGGGACTGGTGAGGTCCTGGGAGAGACACCTGAAAGAATTGGCCTTAACTGCTTTCCATTGATGTGGGCCTTAAGGGCTGAAAAGGATATAAAAGCAGTAGCCTTCCTCTCTTCTCTCTCTCTTCCTCTTCCTCTTTGCTCTCTGCCTCTGCTCTCCTTCTCTTGGTTCTCTTCCCTGTTGGGACTTAGCATATGGTAGCAGCCATCTTGGCCTAGGATTCTAAACCTACACGTGGCCAGGGCTCAGCTAGGAACCTAAAGTCTGGGGGTTTCCTGTTATTGAATTGTATACCAGAACAAGTGTGAGTAAAGCCTTTTGAAACTTTGCTGGATTCGCGAGTCTATGTCTGTGGCTGCCCTATCCCCTGGGAAAGAAGGGATCCCTCTCCTTGATCCTGATTTTGTCAGGGAACCCAGCATTCTTCAACAAGTGGAGGTTCCACCAAGATCTTCTGGCCCTGCTCCCGAATTTTAGGGGAACCAACACAAAGAGAAATTCTCTGAGAGATAAGCCATTTTCACTCATGATTTAAATTCTGCTCCCAGGGGCTGGAGCGATAGTCCAGTGGGGAGGGCATTTGCCTTGCGCGGCCAACCCGGGTATGTTCCCGGCATCCCATATGGTCCCTGAGCACTATCAGGAGTAATTCCTGAGCAAAGAGCCAGGAATAACCCCTGAGCATTGCTGGGTGTGACCCAAAAAAAGAGAGAGAGAGAGAGAGAGAGAGAGAGAGAGAGGTAGGTAGGTAAGATAAGACAGATAAGACAGACAGACAGATAGATAGATAGATAGACAGATAGATAGATAGATAGACAGACAGACAGACAGATAGATAGATAGATAGATAGATAGATAGATAGATAGATAGATAGATAGATAGATAGATAGATAGAGATAGGTAGATAGATAGGTAGGTAGGTAGGTAGGTAGGTAGGTAGGTAGGTAGACAGACAGACAGACAGGCAGACAGGCAGGCAGACAGACAGACAGACAGACAGATAAAGAAATAAAGAAATAATGCTCCCAGTTTCCAGCAAAGTTGTTCAAGTATCTTGGTGGGATCTCCACTTGTCAGAGAACACTGGGTTTCCTGACAATATCCAGGAGCAGGGTCAAAAGATCTCTGTGGAACCTCCATTTGCTGGAGAACGCTGGGTTTCCCTACAAAATCAAGGAGTAGGGACAGGGATCTCCTTCTGCCCCAGGGGATAGGCGGCCAGCGAGACAGAAAGGCTCGAAAATCCAGCAGAGTTTCAAAAGATTTACTCTCACATGTTCTGGTACAAAATATACTAACAGGAAAACCCCAGAGTTTAGGTTCCTAGCCCCAGCCACATGCAGCTTTAGAATCCTAGGACAAGATGGCCACTACCATATGCTAAGGCCCAACAGGGAAGAGAACAGAGAGAAGGAGAACAGAGGCAGAGAGCAAAAGGAAGAGGAAGAGAGAGCAGGAGCAGACTACTACTTTTATATCTTTTCAGCCCTGATCAGCAGACAGCAGTTAGGGTCAATCCCCAAGTGCCTCTCCCAGGACCTCCCCTAGTCCCATTGAAATGTTAATATTTCCCCAGCCAAGATCTACTCTAAAAAAGTTTCCCTGAGGCCCTATGCAGAGTTGGGAAAGGGCATGCATCTGTACTGATGGATAGTCTGCAGCCAGGTATATATTTCTCCAAGCCTTAACAAGATCCTTGTCTTCACTTCATAGTTGTTTTGGACATTAGCCTTTAGACTTATTAGAGAGCCATGCTTGCTTGCTTGCTTGCTTGGAGACAAACAGCATTTCTCTCTAATCTAATTATAACGATATTATACTTAGAGATCCAACATAGCCAGGTAAGCGTACGGTAAGATCTATCTAGTCCCATGACAATTGTGGTAGCCTCTGAGAGGAAATATTTATACCAGCTAACATAGAATCACTTGTCACTTGTCTTCCTGTTGTTCACCGATTTGCTCTAACAGGTGCCAGTAACATCTCCATTTGTTGGGAATGAGGTCCATTATTGTTACTGTTTCTGGCATACTGAATAGACCACGGATCGTTTGCCAGGCTCTGCCGTGGCTCTGGATTCATCCCAGGGTGCTAGGTAAGATATACTGACACATAGAGTCACAGATTCAAACTGTATCCCTGCTCCTATCTACAAAGCGGCCTGCAGGGAGGTAATCCAGGCAAGATGCAGAGGCTCTGTGCAACAGTGTACTACAACAAGCACCCACAGCACCCTCTGCCACAGCAACCACAGAGCCCCCTCTCTCCCCTTCATCAGTAGAAGTGCCCTCCACCACTCCCCAAAAAAAGAAAACTTGTAGTGTCGAAAGTTGCAGAAATGTCAAAAGCCACTGGAGCAGCTCAGTTTAGGTATGCACAGCCCAATAGCAGCAGACTTCACAGAATAAGCAGAGGCAGTGCCCCCTGAAGATCCAAAATCTCCCACTTTTGTTGTTTATCTGTTCCTTCCCCACCTTGCCCTCTGATTGATTGCAAATGAAGGTTTGTACAGAATCCAATGAATTGAATGCAAATGAGGGTTTGTACAACAACCAGTCAGACGACCTAAGGGACTAACTGGAAGTTTTTGGATATCCGGCCCTGCCCTTCTTATTTTCTGTGTGGCACATCAGCTCACTGGCTGCAGGGAAATTGCAAGGGAAGCTTTCCAGATCCAAACACTGAGCTCCAGAGCCATCTGGACACCTGCCCAGGGTCCCTTTGCTGGGAGATGTAGCATCTCTCCAGTGGGCCATGAAGCCCCCTCCTCAGCACCATGAGCACGGAGGAAATTCTGGCCAATCAGAAGGCAGGAAGTCGGGAAGGCAGCCTACACTTAACAGCCCCCAGAAAACAGATGCGCGCTGGGAAAGCCCAGCCTAGGAAGGGAAAGGCTCCAACACGGCACATCCATATTCTATTCCCAGTAGAATCCTTACTTGAAAGAACTGAAAGACTCCAGCCTATTCATATTCCCCAAATCCTGTATCAGAGATAAAAGTAAAAGTAGTTAAAGCTCAGCGGTCATTTGTCAGTCCCAGAAGCAACTGTCTCCCTCACTAGGGACATTCGAGGAAGCCGCAGGTGATGGATGGGAACAATATGCTGCCACAGCTCTGGCCTGAGCCTTATCATATTAGCTCCCGAGCCCCGAAGCAGCTGCACTGATTTAATTCACTTCCCATGGCGGATGGGCCTGCTCTGACTGCAGCGTGCTCCTCCTGTGTGTACTGAGTATGGGGAGGGGACCATGAGAAAGAACGCAGTGGCTGGGCAGCTTAAGAGACAGATGGACATGGCCCGGCCGTAGCCACTCAGGCCCACACAAAGCACCTGCAGCTGGAGGCAAATAGACTTTTCTCTGGAGAATGAAACATCCCCCTCACCTGGCCAGACCCTCCTTTTTTCCATTTAAGATACAGTGGGTGGCCTGAGTGTATGGTTCAGGTACCAGCTCAAATGTCTTGCATGTGTGAGGTCCTAGGTTCCATTCCCAGCACCTTATGATCTCTGAGTACCACCAGGTGTGATATCCCTCCCAAGCAACACGCACATAGTGCAAAATGCAACGAGCTGGGCTGGAGAGATGGTTCAAGGGGCTGAGAGCACACTTTGCATACAGAAGGTCTAAGATTGAATCCTGGCATTTCATGTTCCTCTAAACCTCACCAGTAGCTCTGCTGGATGTGGCTCTTCCCCCAAAACAAAACACACACACAAAAGGAGACACAGAGACTTGTTTTGCATGCGGCTAACACTGGTTTTGATCTGAGGCACTACATATGGTTCACTGAGCGTCACCAGATGTAATCCCTGAGCACAAAGCCAGGAGTAAACCCTTTGCACAGCCACGTGAGGCCCCAAAACAAAACTAAAAACAAAATTTAAAAATATGCAATGAGTGAGGCAGTTAGGGGTCAGGAACACTATGATTTTCTGAAGTGTCCTCATTTCTTTTTAAACTTATGTTTCTTGGATCAGGAGGTCTTGTCAGTGGGTAGAACCTACTACAATGTGTGGGAGTCAGAGGTTAGGTAATACAGAGAAAGGAACAGTGTACTAATAATTATTGTAAATGATAATACCAGCATAGAACTGAGCATTGAAAGTAGATAAAAGGATATACATGATAACCTTTAAATGTATTGCAAGCCATAATGTGTAAGAGGAAGGAGACACACACACACAGAGAGAGAGAGAGAGAGAGAGAGAGAGAGAAGTGAAAATTTCCTGCCATAGAAGCAGGCTGAAGGAGGGGGTGGGGACATTGATGGTGGGAAACGGGCGCTGGTGGAGGGATGGATGCTGGAACACTGTATGACTGAAACCCAAACATGAACACTTTTGTAACTGTATATCTCACGATGGTATAATAAAAATTTTTTTAAATAATAAAAAAAAAAATAAAACTTATGTTTCTGGCACTTGTTTGCCTTTAAGGTTGTTAAAACCAGCTAATTGTTTCCAAGTCCTCACTCAGAAGAAGGGGACATGGGTTTCATGGTGGGAACATAGATTAGAAACTCAGCATGAGGCTGTGATCTCGGCAGTGCCACTCTTCCCACAGTAGGGCCATGGAAGGTGCAAGGACCGATCATCCCAGGTGCTGTGGCCGGCTCCACGCTGCACACAGCAGCCTCCCGGCCCAGGGCTCCCCTCCTCCAGGTCTCGCTTTTCTTATCTGAAAACCGAGACTCAAAAGGAGGTGCCCGCCACCCACCACCAGCAGATGGGAGCTGGAGGGCCATGCTTGGAGGCACACAGAGCCTGGCATGGGGGAGGAGCAGAGCACCTGGCCCTGCCACTGACCGCCGCTGACCGCCTGACCGCCACTGCTGAGCCAGGCCTCGGGCTGGGACTGCCGACTTCCCATTTTTATTTTAAAACATTAATTATAATTTCTTTCCTTTGGGGGCTTTCTTTTTTTTTTTCTTTGCTTTTTTTTTTTTTTTTTTTTGGCCATATCAAAGGGTATGACGTAAGAGGCCAATAGATGTGCTCAGCCATTCAGTAAGCCCAAGGAAAGAGGCGAGAGGGGCAGGAAGGGGGCCCAGCTGTGGCCTTGCCATGGGCCCATGAGTTCTGATGTGAAGAAGAAATTCGGCCTCCATGAGCTCTTGGGGCGACACAAGGGACACAGGAAAAGCCCTGAGAAGGTCACAACCTTCCGAGGTAGGCGGGTCACAACTCTGCAGTCTCCTGTGACTGAGCCATGCAGAGAGGCAGAGGGCACCCTCGAGCCCAGGGATGAGGGGCCAGAGAGCTGGGCCCACATCAGGGGCAAGCGGCGAGTACCCCCAGGTGGTTGGGGAGTGAGCCCCTACCACAAAGGGCCCCTCCCTGCATTCCCAACTCTGACTCCATGGGTATCTGATGAAAGAGTCAGGCCCAGGAAATGGCTGTTCCCCGAATAAACCCCTCATCATGGTTACCCTGGCACCCCAAACCATCCAGCACTGGTCAGTCCCCCAGGCCCAGGCACCCTGAAGAGCACAGCCATTGGGCAGAGGAACAGTCTCCTGACCCAAGGACAGACAGCTGGGGCAGGTGGGGCTGGCCATCAGCACTATAAGAAGAAAGGCAAGACATTGTTTGCCAAGATCCAAAGATGGCTCTACCCCCATCACCTTCCTGGACAGGTGCTGAGAAGGCAGACAATGGAGGTGGGGCCAGGGGTTCCCCTGCTAAGATAGGCAAGGCCCAGGGAGAGCCCTGGCAGCCAGTGCCCACTCCTGCCTTGTAGTCAGCCCTCTTCATCCCAGCAGGGTACTGATGGATTCTGGGGGAGCAGCCTCCTGTGGCCAGCAACACCTCTAACGAGGGGTATTCTTCCAAGATGCCTCCCAGTGGAAGAAGCACCGACCACTCCAAGGAGACCAAGTGGGGAGGTCTCCTGTATCCTATCCCTCCTGCCCACGGAGCATGGCTGTGATTCAACAGCCGCAAAACACATCACCCAAACCATACACAGTTGAACAGGAGACACGTTATTACTAATAGCTATTCCAGGACAGCAAGAATAAAGTGCAGCTATTCAGGGCTGCGGGGAGGGCTGTGGTACACTTCCCAAATTCTCCCTGGCCAGACCCCAATGCTCATGGACTCACAGCTAATGAGTGCACATTGTGTTCCACTGGGAGGTGAAGGCTAACATCCACCATACTGTGGTCCCAAGCACCAGCTCCTGTTATGGAGACCTATCAAGGAAGTCAAGTTGGTTAAGGGGGAATTTATTGCCAAGGGCACTCCCTGGCACAGAGGGACTTAATAGATGTTAACGGGTGTTAGGTCCTACTGTACCCCCTGAGATTGCCTTGAGATGGTGTCTGTCTGTTGCTAGGTTAACTCTTAATCCTGGAAAAGTATTAAGAATTCAAGAATTCCAAGGAGCATGGCACAAAGTAGAAGGAGGGATCCAAGGGCTCAGGACATGCTAGAGAGACTACGTAAGGTCAGAGGTTACGAATGAGACTATGTAAGGTCAGAGGTCAGGAGTAGTGGCAACACCGGCACTTGATCACTTGACTTCCGTAGATCATCGATTACTCGAGCGGGCACCAGTAACATCTCCATATGACCTGTCTCATGCGAGATAGCTCCAGGGCATCTGCCCGTTTCAGGAACATAAAGAGCCTCAAACCATTCCATCAAGTCATGGGAATGAGGTCTATAATTGTTACTGGTATTTGGCATATCAAATATGACACGGGTAGCTTGCCAGTCTGTGCCGTGCGGGTGGGATAATCTCTTGTAGTCACCTCAAAACTCGAGCATTTATTGATGAGCATTTATTAATTCATATAATTCATATTATATATGAATAATATATAATGATATATATTATTCAATAAATATTTTGCATTACAAGAGATATATAAAGGTTAGAATGAAGCACACAATCTGGAAAACTCATCATCTGATTGTGCAGTGAGAGACACAAGACCCATTGTCAAGGCCATCAGGATGGGCCCCCCAGGATCATTGTGAAGTTCAGTGGTCCTCAGAGTCCCAGATGGAAGATACTGGAACAAAACCTGGCCCCTTAATAGCAATAAGACTCTACTTGGAGAGACAGGAAGGGATAGAAACCAGGTGAGGACACCTTAGACCATAACAATGAGAGGAGTGGAGATCCAGGGGCTACACCACAGTTCCATGGAGGGACAATTCACAGGACACAGCTATTTTAGAGACTGCATATGAATAGCAAATGAGGCTACTGCAATGCGTAGAGCCAAAAAAGAAATCCAAGAGAGCAGCTGCCTCTATAAAATTAGCTCTTAGCCTCATTTGGAGGCATATTAGAGAGAGTATGCAAAGGTATTCATGGTTACATGCCAGAGTGCTAGAGTGGCCAACCTTGAAAAGATAAAATCCAATCATGAAGAGCTTTGTAATTGGATATCTCATGATGGTATAACAAAATTTTAAAAAAATTAAATGGTCACTTGGAATTCATATTTGCTAGCTTGACTTCTACAAAAGGCAATTAGTGAAATGTTTTGAGAAAAGAACTAAAGATGTACTTCACATAAAAATTTAAGATGGAAAAAATGCAGAACACAGACAGGGCACAGTAGTAGACCTCACGACATGCAGTCATGAGGTCTCAAGTTGATCCCTGGAACCACCCCACATGCTGAGCATGAGCCTGGAGCACTGTAATTTGTGATCACTGTCACCACAACTGATAGTGAATGCCACAATTGAAAAAAATGAATGTGTGCCAGTGCAACCCCCCAACCATCAGAACAGTGAGAGCAAGAGGAGTCAAAGAAAGAAAACATAAGTAAAGCTCCTAGAAGCAATAGACTTATACAGAAAAAATGTGCAGAAATTCATGGCTTTGATACACAAATCCTGAAATAGAGAGAGAAAAATTTTTTAAAGAATCCTATTCACAATTGTGCCTCAGAAATGCAAGTACCTAGAGATTAGCTTAAGAAAAGTGGTGAAAGACTTATCAAAAGAAAACTGGACATGAGAAAATGAACACACTTCCCAGCTCATGGATTGGGAAGATTAACATTGTCAAAATGACAATCTTCCCATAGCAGATTCGTTGTAGTCCCTTAAAAATAGCCATGAAAAAAATTTAAAGACATAGATCAAATGCTAGTGAATTTTACATGCCATAATAAAACCAAATAACCAAAACTCCCAAATAACCAAATAACCTAGGGGAAAAAAAAGAAGACCAGAATCTTTTCTTTCCTCAACTTCATACTGTAGTATAAAGCTTCAGTAACCAATATAGTGTGGATCTGGAATAAGTACAGCCTCTCAGATCAATGGAACATAATCTGTCTAGAGATAGATCCTAAGGTACATGGACAGTTAATCTTCAATAAATGATCAAAAATTATGAAATGGAGTGAGGAAATTCTCTTCAACAAATTATGTTGGGGAAATTGATCCGACACATGCCAAACATGAATTCATACCCTTAATGCTATACACCAAAGTCAAATTAAGATGGAGTCAATCAAAATGGGTCAGGCCTCCCAGCAATACTACTCCTGGAATATACCCTGGAGACCCAAAAGCACATAGCAGAAACACTATCTGTACTTCTTTATTCATTGCAATGCTAGTCACAATAGCCAGAATCTAGAAACAACCTAAGTTCCTGAGAACAGAGGACTAGCTAAAGAAACTGTAGTACATCTACACAATGGAGTACTATGCAGCTGTCAGAAAAGACAAAATTATAAAATTTACCTGCAAATGGATAGACATGGAGACTATCCTGCTGAGTGAAATTAGTCAGAAGGAAAAGGACAGATATAGAATGACTACATTCATTAATGGGATATAAATATATACCAGTGTTCTACTAAGTGTGGGAAATGGTAAGACTAGAACTCACCATTGAATATAAATAAAGAGACTTACATGATAAACCCTAAATGTCTGTAGGGAAAGTAACAGTGTGTGAAAGAAGAGAGAGAGATAGAGACAGAGACAGAGAGAAAGAAAGAGAGGAAAATAAAAGGTACTTGCTATAGAGGCAGACTGGGGTAGATGGGAGGGAATGTGGAGACATTGGTGATGGGAATAGGGCACTGGTGGAGGGATGGGTGCTGGAACATTATATTACCGAGAACCAATTATGAGCACCTTTGAAATTGTACATCTCATATTGGTATAATAAAAAAAATTTTTGATGGGTCAGGCCTTGATTCAGGCCTGAATCCATAGATTATATTGAGGAAACATAGGTAGAATGCTTCATTCCATTCGATCTAGAGGTATCTCCACTGATTCAATGCTATTGACAAAGCAAATTGAAACAAAGATAAACAAATGAAACTAACATTGAACTAAGAGCTTTCTGCATCACGAAAGAAACAATGACCAAAAAGTTTAATACACCCCATAACCTGGGAGAAAATATTTCCCCACGATTCATCTGATAAAGAATTAATATCCAAGATATATAAAGCATTGATAGAACTTTATAAGAAAAAAAAATCCAAAAAATGGATGGACCAGATGAACAGAAACTTCCTCAAAGAAGACATACAGATGGCTAAATGGTACATGAAAAAATGCTCTGCATCACTTATCATCAGGGAAATGCAAATCAGAGCAGCAATGATATATCACACCCAGTAAGACTGGCACAGATCACAAGGAACAAAAACAACCTATATTGGCACGAATGTAGAGAAAGAAGAGCCCTCATTTATTGCTGCTGGGAACGTCAACTGATCCAGCCTTTTGGGAAAACAATATGGACTTTTCTCAGAAAGCTAAGAATTGATCTTTAATCTGACCCAGCAATTTCACTTCTTTTTTTTTTTTTTGCTTTTGGGTCACACCCGGCAATGCTCAGGGGTTTCTCCTGGCTCTGCACTCAGGAATTACTCCTGGCTGTGCTCGGGGGACCATATGGGATGCCGAGGATCGAACCCGGGCCGCCACAGGCCGGCCGAGTGCAAGGCAAATGCCTTACCCGCTGGGCTATCGCTCCGCCCCGCAATTTCACTTCTTGGAGATGTCAAGGGCCAAAAAGTCCACTTGAAAATGACATTTGCATTCCAGTGTGCATTGCAGCACTATTCACAATGGCCCAAATCTGGAAACAACCTAAATGCCTCAGAACAGATGAGTGGATAAAGAAACTAAGGCACATAGACACAATGAAATCCAACTTGACTTGACGAAAAGGAAAGAGGAAATCACGCACTTTGCTTCAACATGGATAGAGCTGGAGAGTATCGTGCTGAGTCATAAGGAAAGGGACAGACACAGAATGATCCCTCCCATATGTGAAACCTGAAGAAACACATTGGGGGAGTACAAGTGCCCAGAAACTCGGAGCTGATCTTCAGTAGAAAACACATCAAGGGAGGGGGTGGTAGGTGAAAAAAGATGGCAAGAAGACATTGGACAGCGGTGGAGGGAAGCGGACCCTAGTAGAAGGTGTAGACTGGACAATAATGTTGTCCATTTGAGATGAGAGTGGACTGAAGAGCTAGTTCTGTCACATGGCCTCTGCTGGCCCTTCCTCAGCCCAGGGGACTTTTCTCCCTCAGAGTTCATCACAGTCTATACTGTGACGACGTTATAAGGGTCTCAGAGATGGAAACAACCTCAATTGTCTAGGGATACATTTCCCACAAATCAATAGCTTTGGAAAAGAGTTTCCCTTCACTGTTGCCTCTGGCTTTAGAGTGCCGCAACTGTTGGCTTTTACATGAGGAGAAGCTGCTCCCTGATAGGGACCCTCTCCCTCCACCTCCTGTTTTTACATTATTTCTCCCAGGAAGCAGCGTCCTCCTCCCCATCATTCTCCCTCCTGACTTTAGCACCAAAGATAAAGCCCAGGGTCCTGCTAGCAGGAGGAGCTGTGTGAGACTCCTCGGCTCTTCCTCAGAGATGCTGAGGGGACAGGTCAGTCCTCAGGGGGTGGATGGGAATCTAAGGTGGTCTTCCTACCACCTTCTTGACAGAACTAGCTCTTCAGTCCACTCTCGTCTCAAATGGACAACATTATTGTCCAGTCTACACCCTTCTACTTGGGTCCGCTTCCCTCCACCGCTGTCCAATGTCTTCTCGCCATCTTTTTTTCACCTACCACACCCTCCCTTGATGCGTTTTAGGTGTGAGCCTCTCACTCCTGCAGCCCCGGGTGTGTGGGAAGTGGACTCCGTCACCTCCGACTTCTAATTCCTGACCTATGAGGGGCTTGAAGCCACACCTACTCGTGCCGGCGGGCCACGAACCTGCCAGCTTGGGGGTCACTGAGGCAGCTTCTCATCCTACATGGCCTCCAGAGTCCTGACTGAAAATACAAGAGTGAGATCACCCAAAGCATGTCTTTTTGGTTGTTTGTTTGGGAGCCATTCCTGGCAGTGCTCAGGGCTTACTCCTGGCTCTGTAGTCAGGGATCACTCGTGGCAGGGCTTGGAGGACTATAGAGGTGGCCGGGAACAAATCCCAGTCAGCCGTGTGCAGGGCAACAGCCCTATCCACTGTACTATGACTACGGCCCAACACCCACGATGGTTTATTTCTCCCCCACCCCAATCCCCTTGGGAGAGCTCTGACACAGGGGGTATATGGAACTAACACGCATTTTCATTGGTTTCTGTGGCTCAGCACCTGCCTGCTTCCCTCAGCTCCAGAAACTAACTCTAGAAAGGCCTGTGTAGATGGGTTACGACACTGACTGATTACTAGGTGGCACAGAACCCCACAGCGTTGGGCAACCCCTGACCTGCAAGGCCTGCTGTGAGGAAAGAGGAGAATGCAGGGAACTCAGACGCCTGTGGGTGGGGACTCACGCCAGCTATCAAGCACCAAGTGGCAAGGAAGGACTCCCAGACCTGGGTGACAAACAACGGACACTGGGGCCAGCAGTGAACTGCACCCCCTTCTCCCCTAAGGACCTTTTCCAAAGCGCAGGACCTAGAGGCCAAGAGCCCAGGGCCAACTTCCACTTCCCTTCAGGTTACATAAATTCTTTCCTCAAGAAGGGAGTAAGTTTCCTGCATCCTTTATCATGGTCAAAGTCAGGACATGTGTCTGTTCTGTCCGCAGCAAGGACTGACCACAGGTGAGCCCCCTAGCAGATTCTCCTCACCATGGCGAGTGGCACATGGAGTCTTGGCAGAGCCTGGCCCAATTCACACAGAGGTGATGCACTGGGAGACTGGGGGTCTAGACCAAACTTCGAGGGGTCCCTGCAGGAACGGCCACAGTGGCAGCGAGCCCATGGGAAAACCAGGGCAGGGGACACCTCCAGCCCAAATCGAGCCACTCACTGCCTCCCAAGGCCTGTAGCCAGGTTCTGGCAAGGAGTTGAATCCTGTGCTGACTTGAGGTCGAGGCCTGTCCTCCTGCACTACATCAGCCCTTCCTACACCAGAAGGCAGCTCCTGCCTCTTCCAGCACGTGCAACCTCACGGAACCCTACACAAGTCACGAATGAAGTAAAGCTGGAATAGGTATGAAACTGATGAAACCACCAGGATGACAAATGTCCTGTCACGAGTGAGCAAGGCTGATGATGTCTTCATTGAAATACTGGGCCTCAGTCCCCACGGGGCTGCAGCTGACCGACGAGGGTGGCTGGAAGGCCTGACCGGCTGTCCCCAGTGCATTCTGCATGGGAACTGAGATGGCAACTAGAGTGTGTCTGCATTTCCATCCCGCCTTCCTTCCTCCAACCCATATAAGAACTGAGCCCCTGGCTCCCATCAGGCTGCCCGTTCCTGACTTCTCACAGAGGCCTCCGCTTGCTTCCTCTCCTTCCTCAGACGCTGTTTCTCCCCCAGCCTTGGCTTTGGTCCCTGCTGCTTTGTTTTGAGTGGGGGGCCCTTCCAAGCAACTCTCACTCTCAGACTGGTTCATGCTCAGGCCAGCGATACCAGTAACAGAGCCTCCAGCCTGCCCCAGGCACTGCTCAGGGGACCCTGTGGTGTCAGAATAGAGGTGGGGTTCCACACATGCAAAGCATACATCCCGACTCCCGTGCTACCTCCCCAGCCCCCACTATTTCTTATCCATCAGTCTCCTTGAAAACACTTTCACGGTCTAAGCCTCAAAGGCATAAATACTCAGAGCCTTGGGTCAGCTTAGGGAAGTGGCAGAAGGCTAGAAGCCAAGAACTAGAGGCTCGAAGTTCTAGAAGCGCCTCCTTCCAGAAAGTCACTGGCTTCTGTCCTCTTAAGCCAAGGGGCAGGAACTTCCCCTGATTATCCCAGCATCCAGGCCAAAGGAGCCATGCCAGTCAGGAGAGGGTCCCCCAGGAAGTCTGAGAACATTCTGTACGGGAGCTGTAGCCAGCATCTGGGATCCGGTCAGTGGTCCAGCAAAGCAGGGGATGAAAGTGAATGGGGGAATCAAATGACCACATGGGGCTAAAGCACTGGGGTCAGTGGCTGTAATTCTCAGCATCTCAGCCTGCACTGACTCGGTTCCAGCTACATGCTGTATGCACCACTGCATGGCCTGTGGTGTGCGGGAGGGTGGGGTTGGCCCCGCTAGCACGTGTGTGCCTGTTCTCTCTGACCCCTACAGACAGCATCTCTTTCCTAATCAAAGGTGAGCCAAAAAAGGTAAACCAAAATAAAATTTATCTCGCCATACCCTATCGTCCATGTTACTTATTATTTCTATGTAGAAGTCAAAATCTTTAGGGCTTAAAGAGAAAAATCTATGTCTTTGGAAGGTGCTTAACTTATTTTTTAATTTTTTGGTTTGGGGGGCCACACTTACAAAGCTAACTTCTTGCTCTGTGTTCAGGGATCACTCCTGGTGGTGCTTGAGTGACCATGTGAAGTTCCAGGGATTAAGTGGGGATCTGCTGCAGGCTAGGAAAGCACTTTAACCCCCTGTTCTCTCTCCTCTCTCTCTCTCTCCCGACCCTTGAGAATGTTTAATGTAAATAAAAGTCATTGGCATTTAAAGTTTCCATTGGCTTTTTTTTTCTTTAAAAAAAGTGTGGGTAAGACATAGCTCAGAGGCGAAACACATCTGCCTGGAGAACATGAGGCCATGACTTCAAACCCTGGTGCCGCCACATACACCTGGCAGCCCTATAGCCTGGGATCGCTGGTTATAAGAGATTCTGGGTGCCCTGAACCCAGATGTGTGCAAGCACCACACGGAAAATGTGTGACTTTCCACTTCTCATGTGAGCACTTTTCTGTGAGCATTACAACTAAAACAATGTCCAAGTTACCGGTCAGAGGTGTGACCCTGAGCAAGCACATGTGTGAGCACAGCAGCAACCCCTGGCAGGCACCACAGCTAAGTGCAACCCCGCCAGCACCTCAGCCATGCATGTTAAAGTAGCACACTCAGGTTGTATGCCAGCCCACTGCAACCACACAACCACAGAGGGAACCGGGAGGGGTGGGGGGGGGAGGGAACGTCTTTTTTCACAAATACACCCCTGACATTTTTTAGTGGAAGCAACTATTTGTGTTGAAAGCTTGAAAACCTTCTACATCTCCTTGGCAGGACATTCCTTGGTAGCTCTCACAAACTGTGAAATAGAAACCACACGCCAAAACTGACTCACGTTCTGCCACATGTTTCCGGAAGCGGCTGAGAAGACGGACAAGTGCTGGAGGCCGCCTCTCCCTGTTAGCTTCCTCCAAGCCATTCATTCATCCGACCCAAACTGAGCCAAACTGAGCCGAAGAACCTGATTCTGACGGTGCAGTGGCACTTTTCCTTCCCTCAAGCCAGAGGTTCTTCTGGAATTGTACTTCATTTCAGAGTCTGAAAGCAACCTGTGACCTTTCTACTGAAGGGAAAATGCTTCCAGGGAATGTGGCCACCCAGGCACAAAGAAGTCTCCTTTCGCCGGGGCAAGGGATCAGGTCACAGACAGCAGCACAAAAGGACAGGAAGGGCCCCTAGTAACACACACACCTGAGGCCCCTCTGTCACCTACATTAGATGCCCATATCCTGCTCTGTCATTTACAACAGAGTCATAACACTGCAAAGCCATTATAAAGCTGGAAAAAAATTAAGTCAGAAACAGTTTTGCCTCACCAACAAACATCACAGCTCTCTCAGTCTACCTCACACACACTCAGGAAAGTCACACAGAAAACTCACCAGTCCCTCGCACAAAACCTACTGGAGAAGAATGTGTTAAAGTGCTCCTGGGATTCACTGGAAGTCTATGCTGTGAGGGAAAGCAGGCCACTGGTCAGGCGCTGACCCATCCCAGGCACGGCCAAGGGCACCAGGGGGCTGAAGAAGGGCTGGCTGGCCGGTGAACGAAGTGAGTGTCCTTGCTGCAAGATGGTGCTCCAGTGACAAGATGGTGTGCCTTTGTCGCTTTGCCTCGACTCAAGAGGAGCGGGGAGAAGCTGGGAAGAGGGGAGAGACTCGCCGCACTGGGGAGCACCTTCAGCTGACACCTTCAGCACACTGCCCTGCCCCGGCATCACAGCACACAACTGTCCCTCTTCAGAACCCGGTTTCTGCAGAACACTCAGCCCTCAGCACCACCCGGCAGTCTCAGGGGAAGCAGAGTCACTCCAAAAGCAGCTGTACGTGAAAGGATCTAAGCCTACATACGTGTGATGTCAGAGCACAGGAATTTGCACAAAGGAGATTTCTTTGCGTGGGGAGACAGGGGAGGTCCCGAGCAGCGCTCAGGAGGCCCAGGAGGGGGTCGCTCCAGGAGACCCTCAGTCAGTGGAAGAGATCTTCACTGCTCAGGCCCATGGCAGTGACACTTCACCAAATGGCCTTCCAAGACTAAAACCCGACCATGAACAACTTTGTGACTGTGTGCCTCACTGATTCCGTTTAAAAAATAATAAATAAATAAAGATAAATGGCCTTCCGTAGTTCGTCATTTTTTTTTTTGGAGGGTGGGGCAGGGGGTTACACTGGACAGTGCTCAGGACTTATTTCTGGCTCTACACTCAGGGGTCACTCCTGGTAGTGCTCCACATACAAAACGTTTGGGGTACTAGGGATCCAACTTGGGTTGCCTCATGCAAGGAAAGTGCCTTATCCGCTCTACGATTTCTCCAATTCCTGCCCTTTCAGATTTCCTCCAGCTCCCAGGGGGTGTCTAAGCTTCAGCCTATAAGAGCTATCAGCTATCAGTGGGCCTCTCCCAGTAGCAGAGGGAAATGAGCCCATCCCTGAATCACCTGCCTGCTGCCCCCCAACCACCAGGCTCAGTGACCGAGTGAACCTGACTTCAGAACCTCAGACCCTCTCTCAGCCCCGCCCATCCATGGTCCCTGCGCCCTGTGACACATTTCCGTCTACCCCTGGATTATTTCTAAGCACTTCTGAAACTGGATTATTTTATTCTCAGCCTTCCTGACGCTGCCTACCTCAGTCCAGGCCACAATCCTGTCTCACCAGCAGTATCTTAACCCCCCTGTAAACCAACCTCCTTCTTCCTGGAAGATCTCTGGTCTTCCTGAACACAAGCACATTCTAAAACCCAGAGAGTTGCCAGTGCGTAGGGCACTTTTCTTGCATGTAAACTACCCAGGTTCTATATTCCCTGTACCCGCTATGATCCCCTGAGCCCACCAGAAGCGATCCCTAAGCCCAGAGCCAAGAGTAAGCCCTGAGCACCACTGGGTGTGGTCCCAAAGCCAAAGACAAAATCCAGAGAGCAGTAGGAGAGAACATTCAGCAGGTAGAGCACCTGCCTTGCAGGTGGCACCACCTATGGTCTCCCAAGCACTGCCAGGAAGCAGACCTGAGCACAGAGGCAGGAGTAAGCCCTGAGCACTGCTGGATTTGACCCCCCCAAAACAAAAACCAACCCTGAAAAGCACAAGCTTCCCTTTGCTTAAAATCGTGAGGGAAAGTATGTCACTCAGGGGCCCCCCTGTACCTCCGCTCTCCTGTACCTCCCGCTCTGTCCCTGCGAAGGCCAGGCCCAGGTGCCTGTGCCCTGACCACCTTCTCTCTCCCCCCCACGTCCATCCATGCCCAGCCCACCAGCATCCCTGTCACCTCCCCTGACCCAGCTGACCTCTTTTCTCTCCAAGCCCAGCACAGAGAGGGCCTAGTTCAGAGAGTGGGCACAGGAAAATTCTGACCTATGTGTGGAAGAACAGATGAGGGGTGCGGTGGCCCCCAGGAAGGTGGCCCCTAGGAAGGCAGATTTGGAGCCTGGGTTGGGGCATCCGAGTTCTGTCACCCTCAGACATAACTCTAGAGCTGGTTTGTCTTGTATTGCTGAACGGGGTATCCCAAGAGCACACTCGCTCCTTTATTTTCCTAATCTATGCAATGGGGATGATGATGATGATGATGATGATGATGATGATGATGATGATGATGATGATGATGATGATGATGATGATGATGATGATGACAGTGGTGGGACAGCAGGGTGACCGAGAAGGTCATGGAGGAGAGCAGGAAACGTGACTGAGCTGGCTCAAGTCTGAGGGCGGAGCAGTCAAGGCTGTTTCATGACGGAGCCGCGGAGTGGGTGGGATAGCAAATGGCCACTGTGGAAAGGGCGCACGCTGCTGACCTTCCTTGGCGCTGGGCTGATGCGACAACGCAGACGTAGCCTGTGGTCAGAGCAGAGGATGTGGACATAGGCCCAACCACCTTCACTCCACCCGGGAATCCACGCGGGCCCCTTGCGTGCCTTCACTGTAGAGTTCCGCCTCCTGTGTGGCGTGAGCCGCCAGCAGGGCGCTAAAAAATAGCCCCCGGGAAGCTATTTTTAATGCTCCATCCTGAGGCGCGGCTGGAGCCGGAGGCCCTCCGTGACGCAGGAAAATGGTTTTGGCTCCGCCTGCCAGTGCTTCTTCAGACAGCTGGCTTGAAACTCGGGGGTGTAAAAATAAAAAAACGAGGTGGGGCAAGCTGGGTTCCAAGCTCAGGCACCCTTCACCCCCACCCAGCTGAAAAATTACTCACCAGAAAGTGGCCTCGGAGCCTCCTGGGCGTTGTGGAGCGAACGCCACAGTCACAGCCCTGCCCCTGCGACAGAATGACCCATTTCCAGGCCCCAGCCTGAGCGCTGGGTGACGTGCCCAAAGCCATCCAGTGGGCCTGGGGCAGGCCACACTCACGATCTGTGTCTCCAGCTACTGGGGCCAGCTGCCTCATTCCCCAGCTGCGAGACCGTTTCCAGTCTACAGAGACGTTCTCCCAGTGCAGCCTGGGCCCTCTAGGCAGTGCCATGACCTGAACTTTAAGATAAATGTTCAGGACCGTGGGCGAGCCATTGCACAGCCAGTAGGGCATTTGCCTTGCACATTTCCCCAGCATCCCATATGGTCCCCGAGCACCACCAGGAGTAATTCCTGAGTGCAGAGCCAGGAGTAACCCCTGAGCATTGCCAGGTGTGACCCAAAAAGCAAAATGCTCAGGACCAGAGAGGGATGTAGCACCTCAGGCCTGACACAGGCCTCGGGCCCCCCCACCACACCTTCCTCCCACCTGGTCAGTGTCAGGGAGGAAAAGACAGTGACACTGGTCAAGAGGAGCCGCCTTCCATGGGTGTGGGGTGGGCATTACGCCCATAAGAAACCATTATTTATAGTATTATAAGCCAAAATATTAATTAACAAATATTTATTTAAAAAAGAGGAAGACGTTTCAGAGAGAAACTCTGTTCCAGACAGGGAGAAGACAAATGTTCCTGGACACAGGGAGGCAAAGGCTGAGAGTCCTGGAGCCCAACCGTTAGGGAGAGGCGGCTGACGGACTCAGGGCTCAGGCTAGGTGTCCCCCGCCGGGCGCTCTGGGGCCTGAGCAGTTGCAGCAGCTCCTGGCAGCTATTTGTGAAGTCCCTACTATGCTTGAACGAGATCTAGAAAGGCAAGAGCACATGATTCATGGTTCCAGGAACACACAGCTGTGATGCAATGTTCCCACAGCCCCCTTGTCGCACCCAGTGTCAGAAAGGCCAGACACCTGCTCTGAAATGGGAACCACTTTTAAATGAACTGGACCTAGTAGACCAGAGACCCAGAATCACAACTTCCTGCCTTGGGTTTTGCTTCCTCCACCGCCTGCTCCATCAAGATCCTCTCTGACATCAAGGCCCAGTAACTTATTCTCCCCTACTCTGTGTTTGAATGTGCTACCTGCCAGAGGCAGAATAATGCATAGGAGAAAATCACTGAGGCTGATTTCTGCCACCCCCCACCCCACCCACCACCCGGGAGCAGGTAGGTAGGGCACTTACGGTGAGGTCCTTGCAGAAGGCAGGGGGAGCAAGTGCAGGCCCCCAGCAAAGGTGGTGATGGGGAGGAGGACATGGGGGGTGTCTGTATGGGGTCTTCTATACTGTCCAGGACCTGAAGGCAGAGCACAGGCGTGTGGCGTGCTCAAGTGTGGGACGTGGGGGCTAGAATACCAGTATCCTGAGGGGATAGGAATGACCAACAGAAGCAGGTGGGGACTCTGCGGTGTAGACCACAAAGGCTTGGAGGGTGTTTTCAGCCCAGGGACGCCTCCAAGGGGCAATGGGAACCCAGTCAGACCTGTGGGTTTAAGTCATGGTTCTATGGGGGAGGGGGGGAAGAGAGGGTTTTTGGTGGTGGTAAGGGTATATTGGTGGTGGGACTGGTATTGGAATATTGAATACTTGAAACGACTGTGCTGTAAATAACGTTGTATATCACAGTGTTTAAATAAAGTTTAAAAAAATAAGTCATGGTTCTGAGCAGCTGAGGACATAGTTCAAAGCAGTGGAGTAAGTGCCTTGTAGGTCCAACATGCATAAACTCCCAAGTTACATCTCCAATACACTGACCCTTATGTCAGACAAACACGGTTTGTGACCTGTGACCCCTGAGTGCCCCAGAGTGCCCCTTATGGTCCCCTGCAATGCTAGGTCCAGACATGTAACTATTTGTCAGGAGTGGCCCCAGTCTTCCAGCACAGCCATGAGGAGGACCTAGAAGGTTCTGAGAGCTGTGGGGGAGTGAACTGACAGGTCCCCAGAGAAGAGGCAGGAGGCTGTTAGGAGGATAGTACAGTGGGCAGTGCTGCTGGTAGGACGTGGAGAAAAGGGGCCATCACAGAGATATCTAGAAGCAAGAGTCAGGGGCATTTGGGGGCTATCGGAAGTAAACAAGCAGGAGAAGCCACGTAATTCCTCACATGACACTTACGCCCCCCCATAGTAAGGCCAGCTTACTGGCTCTCCTCTCTAGCACCAAGGGCTGCCTCAGACACACAGTCAGACCTTACAGCTCAGAGCTTCAGACTGTTGAGGAGTAGGTCATCGGGGAAGTATTTCTGGAGAAACTGGCCATGAAATTGCAGCACGGTGCAGAGAGCTCCCATATACACATTATAAAAATTTTATATATGCATTATATAGATCTATAGTACAAAGTATGTGTATTTGTTTATAAATTACAGATTTTTACATATATATACAAATACATAGCATATGTCTATATCTTTTATTAGTTTGACAGGATGACTCCTAGGGAACGGGTCACTTCCAGTGGCCTCCCTGTGGTCACTTAGAGGACAGCCTGAGATTAAATCCACCCTTCAGCCTCCTGTCAAGTGAGGTGTGTAAAGACTAATGGAGGGACCTGGCAGGCAATTCCAGTTGAGCCAGAGAAAAAGCAAATAAAGTAGTAAAATTCTGTAAATTAAGGCAGAGAGTTTTGATAGGTGACCATATTGTAAACAAATAAGGACTTTGGGAGAGCTGAGAGGAAAGATCCGTAGGAGCACCCACCTCATAGGCTACTTAAGAAGGAAAGGGCGGTCTTAGAAACAGGAAGTGTCATGGCAGTCCTGCACATGCGCTGTGCTCTGAGGGCTGAGTCCAGCTGCTGTGTACTCCCAGCTTATTTATACATGTGAATAAATAGTGAGCGATTGCTTAATAGAATAAATACTCCGTGTTTGCAAGTTTCTTAAGGTCAAATACTGACTTTGACCTCATGGAACGCGTGGAAGGGTCCTAGGAGGATTGGGTGCAGGTGCGCGGTTGTCTGACAATATGGGCTCTGCAGAGTTCCCTGATGCTGGAGGGAGTATTTAGTAAGAGAGTCTAAACCAGAGGCTCTGGTCTGAGCTTTTGCAGGCTGGTATCTGGATGCTATGCAGGAAGGGCTAAAAGAATCCCAAGGCTCCCTGCATTCATTAATGCTGAAAAGAATATTTACTGAAATGGACCATTTAGGACACCAAGAAAGTATCGTGCTAAGGGCCCAACAGAACAGCTCTGTGGCTTAGTAACTTACAAGCAGGTGACAAGTTCAATCCTCTGCTCATCCCTGGCAATGCTGTTCTCTGTGATCATCACCATTGCAAGTGATTTCTGGCCAATCAGATGTGTGCAAGTACCTAAACTTTCAACAAGTAAATACACATGACGGAGTGAAATTAAGGAAGAAGGAAAAGAATTCATATAGCATTTATTTTATTTATTTATTTATTTATTTATTTATTTATTTATTTATTGCTTTTTGGGTCACACCCAGCGATGCTCAGGGGGTACTCTTGGCTCTGCACTCAGGAATTACTCCTGGCGGTGCTCAGGGGACTATATGGGATGCCGGGGATCGAACCCGAGCGGCAGAGGCCGGCGCGTGCAAGGCAAACACCCTACCCGCTGGGCTATCGTTCCAGCCCTCATATAGCACTTAAGGGCATATAATGGTGGCTGAAAGGGCAAGGATGGGTGGAATTAAAGGGAACCTCAATCCCACGTGCACTCACTCATTTTTAAAATTCCATTTCATGCACTCCAGGTCCATTCTGCACCAGGTGCTGAGCAGAACGCCGGTTGTACGCAGTAGACAGAACACATGTGGCTTATAATCAAGTGTGGGAGGAGAGACTGCAAAGGAACAAAACAGCAGGTGCTGTGCCGCAAAGGAGAAAGCGGAAGGGCTCGCCTAGACTGGGTGTCCTCCTGGGAAGGTGGCATGGAAGCTGATGGCGAAGATTGAGAAGAATTCTGTTACGTGGAGCAGAACATGGAGAAGCGCGTGCTGGGCAGCCTTGGCCAGGGCCTCAGGTAGGGAAGTGCTGAGAGGAGGGAGTAGAGTATTTGGGAGAGCGAGGGAAGAAATACAAGAGACAAAAGAGGCCAAGAGGGGGCAGGATAGTGTGGAGGTTGGTGGTAATGGAGAGGAACAAAGAGAGCATTGAGGATGCTGGGTAATCCGTGGTGTGTTTTATTTTTTTTATTTTATTTTATTTATTTGGTTTTTTTTTAGTGATACTAACGTTAATAAGTAATGGTTTGAGGCTCTTTATGTTCCTGGAGCAAGCAGATGCCCTTGGGCTCTACTAGCATGAGACAGGACATATGGAGATGTTACTGGTGCCCACTCGAGCAAATCGATGATGAACGAACGGGAAGACAGTGATACAGTGATTTATTTATTTTTTGCCTTTTGGGTCACACCTGGTGACGCTCAGGGGTTACTCCCGTCTCTGCACTCAGGAATTACTCCTGGCAGTGCTGGGGGACCATATGGGATGCCGGGATGGAACCCTGGTTGGCCAGCGTGCAAAGCAAACGTCCTACCGCTGGGCTATCGCTCTAGCCCAATCTGTGGCGCGTTTTAACTGAGAGGAGACTCAAGTTTGTCAGCAATGCAGCTGTTCTCTGAAAAGTGGAAGACGCAGGGATTGGAAACAGCAGTGCTGAGTATAGATATCAGGGGCAGCTGGGGTGGGTTTTTGGAAGACAGAATGAGTGTGAGGAGGGTTGGTAGGACAGAGCACTATCCAAAGTGATGCCTTTCCAGCTTGGGCAACTGTTTTCTTTGTTGAAATCAGGAAGAAAAAATAACATGACATAAAGCTGGGGAGAAATGAAGAATAGGGTCACTTCAAGCAAAGTATTAACTGAGTAATGCTCACCGTGACAGATAAGGAAAAGCTTCACGAGGCCTTTCCCATCCATCCCAGTTAACTGGCATTATTGTCCTGTCTTTCCCGTTATTGGACTGATAGAGTCAATAAAATTGAGTGATTGTTCACAGGTTAGGAAGGGACTGAAGAGATAATGACTAAATGAGAAAGTGAGATCGGTCATAATTTTAAACCAGGACTTTCTGTGACCAGAAATATTAGGAGAAATATTATCACATGATGACATCTAGGAGGCCCAATGGTGAAGGGAAGATATAGAATGACCCAGATAAAGAAAACACATCTCACCTTGGGAGTCACATGCAAACTGGGGTGGGGGGCAGATGAAGGGGGGTAGAACTTAACAGGAGTTAAGCTCTCACAGGGGAGGGAAGCAGAAATATGGCCTCAGAGACAAAGAACTCCTGAGATTAGAAGACCTGGACCAGTAAATGCCTCGTTGGTTCAGGCCCAAAGAAAAGGAAAAACCAGACCAAGGAGAGTTTGTGCCAGGAAAAAGGAGGGAATAACATGCAGTGGACATGCTGGCCACAGCACCTGAGGTGACCATGCATGCTAGCTTGCCCTTCTGCCTTTCTCTGTCCCGCAGAAGGGAGAGAGAGCCCCTTCCTTTGTCACAGGGCTCCTTCCTTTGTCCCAGGGCTCCCAGGGAGCTCTTGTGCTTCGGAACCCAACCTCATCCTTGCTCTTTCTCCCTTCTGCCCGACAGAGCCACGGGACCATCCTCATAAGCTGGTCTCCTCTCCCACTCATTAGCTAGGCGGCCTTGCTCCTTGCCCATTACCACAGTCACAGTTAGCAACACTGACTCTAGGAGCTCTCAGACACAGGGACCCGCACAGTGACAGGGTCAATGTGAGTCACTCAGCCCTTCAGAGCTACTATGTATGAAGAGTTTGTCAAGGGGGGCGCCCCCGCTCTGCCCCTGTGCACCCTCACCCCAACTTCCCGCTGGTCCTCATCTATTCCCCAGAGGGAGACAGAGCTTTTGTTTTCTATCATTTATAATTTCGAACTTGATCCCCCGCCCCCGTTTTTTCTCCCCCTTTAACTTGAGTGATCTGTATGAGAAACAGACAGACGCCCCACAAGGATTGTTGGACAAGGATATTTACTTTTTATTACAAAGAAAGGTTTTTTTTTTAAGTTTGCCAAGGGCTGGAATGAATGATAATACAGCTGCTAGAGTGCTTGCCTTGTACGTGGTAGATCCAGGTATGATTCCCTGAACCACATCCGGTCCCACCGGGAGTCTCTCTGAGCACAGAGCCTGGAGAAACCCCTGAGCACTGCTAGGTGTGGTTAAAAATAAAACAAAACAAAGAGTTTGCTGGCAATTAGTCAACATCAAATAACCAAGACAAGTTTTCTCAGAAAATGAAAAACTGGGCTGACAGCATGTCTAACGATGATGGGCAGCTGAGGCGAAGAACAGGCGCCATGCGTGACTGAAAAACGCTTCCAGTCAACAGAGAGAAGTCGGAGACCTTAGTACTCTTAACCGCAGGAAATCAATTCCACCCAACCAGGGTTAGCTTGAAAGTCGATTCTTTCCCTAGTCAAGTGTCAGACTAGCTAGCTTGAGTCCAACTGACACCTTCAGCCAGCCTTATGCAACTTTGAACAGAGAACACAGCTAAGCTTAGCCTGAGGAACTGTGAGCTAATCATGTGTTTTCATTTAAGCTGCTAAGCATTGTGGTCATTTGTTACATAGCCTTAGATAACCATTGCCTTTAGGGACATTGGGAGAATTCAGTGAAATTCTTTCCTAACCTGAACAGCCCAGAAAGGAACCTTTCTGGGTCTCTGTAATGCTGGCCATTATCAGTATTGTTATATCTCTGTGGGGTCCAAGACCAGGAGATATTTGCATTCTTTGGGGCAAGGCCTCACAATAAAAACAGACCTTGGCGGTAAGGTGCAAAAAAGAGCAGGACAATTAGCAAGAAGATAGGGTGGAGGGGAGCAAATAGCAGGAGTAAGAGGATACTGCTGGGCACACTGTATGGAGCCAGCATTTATTAAACTGATAAAAACAGATATTACACTTGATCTTAGCCAAAAGGCCGAGGAGAAGTGATAGGCAGCATTTATAGAGCCTTCACAGAGTCTTTCCTTCCTCAGTAGTTTGGCCTTTTCCCCACAGCTGTGAAACAAAGGTCAGTCGGCAGCCATTTTGTGCTCAGGAAGTTCATCGAATTAAGGGCAATTTACAAATAGTGTATTGGCATGATGCCATACCAGACACAGAGGAAGAGATGGAATTGGGCACCTCCAGCCCGGAGAGGACAGAGGTGGTAGGCTTCTGGACAATGCGTTTGGGCCTAAAGGAAGATCTATCTGAGGGAAACAAAAGAGGCTGTTGATAAGCTGGGGGAAAGCCACTGGGTCATCAGCATCCCATAGCAGCAGTTAGAATTAGCAAACTGTGAGTCTCTGAGAGGACCAATCCTTGAAAAGGCCTTCTTTGCGGTGAATGCAGCCCTGCTGACACGAGAGGTGCCTTTGTGCATGGTAGATCACATTGGCCTTTCCTGTGAAGACAGATGGAGAATCATGCCATGATGCCAGGCTCGGAAAATAGAGCACAGGCTGCATTTCGGCTGTGCTTTTCCCATCAGCAAGGTACCATTAGACAAGGGATGCACTACATAGGTGTTTGTCAGAGCCACCCAGCCCAGAAGGGGAGGCTCCAGATCCAGGGGTCCTCACCCCAGAGGCAAACATACAGGCCACCTTGATAGGCCTTCTGTCCACTGCTTCCATGGTTCCACAGGGCTTTCCCAATCCTTCCCTTTTCCTTCAGCCTCCCACAAGTGCATGACTAATGGGTCAGGCCTGTCGAGTCTTCAGTGGCTTTCTGTCCCTCTAGCACTTCTGATCACTTAGAATCATGTCCCATCATCCCACCAAGGAGCAACCCAGAGTTAACCCAAAGAGCCTTTATTAATGTATTGATGCCAATGGGAAGATTCAGCGTGACCCAGTTCTCCAAAGGAGCTACAGTGGAAAAGGAAAATTTCTCTCCAGAACACTGAAAGGACTCACGGGTATAGTGGTATCAACATTGTCCACTTCAAGGCAATGAATGTCTCAGGACTCAAGGCCAGTTGGCTGGTCAGACTCACTGAGCATAGCAGAGGGGCTAATGGGAACTAAAAACCTTATGGCTTGTGACAAAACCTGGTTCTTGTGAAAGAATGAGTCTCGATTACTTTTAGTATCTGTACTAACAAACGTCTGCTGTTTCCCCAATTCCCACTCTGGACCCTCATGCATTCAAATAACTAGATAGGAGCCTCCTTCAGGCCAACTGTAAATGTATAACATAACCCTTAGGGATCCTTCTCTAACAGCAGGAACCAATGTTTGAAGTTCCTAGGAGGAACTTCCAGGGGATATAGAGCTAGGGGAGTAGGCAACTGGTGTGTAGAGGCAGGCAGGCAGAAACCACATTAGCCTTAGCAATTCAGAAATTAATGATTAGCTTCAATAATCCAGAGAACAATTGCAAGATTTAATATTCATATTAACCTTGATCATTCAGACACCCCACTTCCGGTGACAGTTCATGGAGGACTATTTTTCCCCTTTATTTAAACATTATGGTTTAAAAAGTTGTTCATGATACAGTATCTATAGGCATTAAATATTCCAACACCAATCTCACCACCATTGAGATCTTCTTTCCACCACTATACCATTTTCCCAACTACCTCCCTGCTTGCCCAAATAGTTTATTTTATATTGCTTGTTACACTGAATGGACTAATGGAGTTATTATTTTTTAAAATATATCCGTCAAAAATAATAAGAATACATCAGTAAAAGAAAACATGTGAAATTTGTAAAATTTGTTATAGCCTACCATCGTCATTAAGTCTTTGTCTATTGGTTTACTAAGATATTTGTTGCTGGTTGTGTCTTCTGCATTTATTTCTGTTTATTTCTTGAGCTTAGTTGACTTCTATGCTACTTTCCCATCTAATTTGATGTGTTCCTCCTGAGATGTCAGTACTGTAGAAAACTCCAGATTATGTAACTGGGCAGTGAGTTTACATGGTGATGGTTGTGGAGTGTGGGTATGGCTTCTGGGGTTCCCAAAAGTCTGGGGTTGGCGGGGTTGAGGGTGCGGCCTGACCGCCATTCCCACTCAGAAAAGATCCCAGGGTTCTCAGCCTGAAGACTGGTGTACCTGGAATTTCTGGCAGTTTGGCATCTCTGCAGAAATTAGTCACAAAGCAGTAGAGTTGCGCCATTGGCATGGCAGCAGCTGTGCAGATGTGAGATTGGCTGCCAGAGCTTCAGCAGGGTGTGGACTTGGCCTGCCACCCCTGTGGAGGGAATTTTCTTTAACAAGTACCTGTTGATCAAACTACTGCTGTACTGGCCATCAGCAAGCACCCAGTTGGAATAGACACGGTTGATTCCTTCTGTCCAACTCCAGCTCAGGGGAGAGGAGGGACATATGACCTGGTGATGGTATAACTGGGCAGAATAAGATGAGTGAGATAAAAGAACAGCTACAAAAGGTCTCACTAGGGTTATTAACAAGGCTATGCCCAATTCCGCCTGCTTGTTTCTCATGACAGCAGCATGACATAGAGGTCCTGGCCATGTCCTGAAAGTCTATGGTCCCCAGAATGTGTATGTTGAAATCTTGCTCTCCCCAGAGCAATGCTATTAGGACATCATGGTATTGAGAGCCGGGACCATTGGCAATGCCATCATGATGAGAATTATTGCCCATATCAGACAGATGCAAGAGAATTCTCTGGCCCCTTCTACCAAGTGGAGGGCACAATTTATGAAGCAGGACCTTGAGTCTGCCAGAAATCTGATTTGTGTCTCTGCAGGACACATCCAGAACCATGAGAAATAAATTTCTCTTGTTTCTAAGCCACTGAGTCTATGGTATTTTATTAGAACTGCTGGCACAGACTCAGCCAGCAAGTGTTCAGAGAAGAGACAAAAGACTGAGAAAAGGGAGTTACATACAGGTAAACAGAGGACTCAAGTTGCTGAGCTACAATCCCCCTTACCATTCTGCTGGAACCACCTTTTGGGGCACCTTCTGGGAACCATGGCAGGGAAGCAAACCTAGCAGCCCCTGCAATGCATATTTACCAGTGCCCAAGAGTGCCCAAGAGCTGGGCCTGAATGTCAGCACCATGGAGTCCTTCCTTGCAGAGGTCAGGTGAGATGGTGCCTGAACAGCACCCAAAGCAGCACAGTGAGTGGTGGCTTGAGCCTAGAGATGAGGACCTGTGGAATCCATGACGGTACCTTTCCCACTGGAACATCCAGAAACGGAACCTGGCCCGTTGTCCTTTCTCCCCAGACCCAAATCCTAACTACCGAAAACTCCTGGCTTTCATTTCCTAAATGTTGGGATTTCTGAGACTTTAGTGAAAGAAGGTGATGGCTATTGAACATCTTCTCCATCCTGGTAGGCAAAAGAATGATCCTACTTGATTTTATGGGCCAATTACTCATCAGAAGTATATCCCTCACAATACTTTTCATAGACTCACAATATACAAAGAGGAGCCAGAGACACAGTATAGGGTTTAAGGCATGCTGCCTTGCATGAAGCAGATCCCTGTCTGAGTCCCCGGCACCACCAGGAGTGATCCTTGAGCAGAGAGTTAGGAGTAAGACCTGAGCACTGCTGAATGTGGCCCCAAAACAAAAGGAAATTCTTGCATACTATGCAAGGTATATTTATGAAAATGATATCACTTGACGCTCAAAAAATTCTGTGAGCTCCTCACTAGCGAGATTGTTAGCTACTTTGTAAAAAAGGAAACTGAGGCTTGGAGAAATCAAATGATTCAGCTAAAAGTCAACTAGATCTCTAGTTTCAGGAAACTAAAGCCCTGATCCTCCATCTTCAAACCTAAACTCTTTCCTCTGCACCATAGAATCCCTATGGGAAATGCAAAGTCAATAGCATCTTTTAATGAAGAGCCAGACAAGAAAACACTGTGGACTGGTGGTTTTTTGTCTGAAAACTCCGAGTCTTCTTGGAGTTGGTATGGGCAATCTCCCCTTACCTCCTCGTACTTCCAGAAGCCCCAACAGCTACACCCACATCCCATGGCCACCGACACATATGCTCATCTACCAGTCCTGTTCCAGACACTCATAAATAAATCTTGAAAGAGATCAACTAGGGGCTGGAGAGATAGTACAGCTGGCAGGGTGTTTGCCTGGCACACAGTCGACTTGGGTTTGATCCCCGGCATCCATATGGTCCCCGAGCACCGCCAGGAGTAATTCCTGAGCAAAGAGCCAAGAGTAACCCCTGAGCGTCACCGGTGTGACCCAAAAATCATAAAAATAAAAAGAAGAAAGAGATCAACTAGTTGGAAAAAATTTCTCAAATACCCAGCCCAAGCTGATAACTATGGGATGATCTTGGGAGGGGAACAAGCCAAGTTACCTCCCTAGAAAAGCCAGGCAGCTGCAATAACACCCCAAGAGCTGCCATCATGTCTCCAGCTATACTGCCCAGTTAAATATGCTGAATTTTCTAGAGCATGTGACCACATTTGCGGCCATGCAACATCTCTGAACTCTAGAACACTATTATTATCCCTGTAGGAGCACACCAGATTGAATAGGAATGTCACATAGAGCACAACTATTCTCGATTAACAAAACATTGACACTGAAGGTTTAACATGCAGCCACAGCTTAGTAAAGACTCAGACAGTGGTGGTGGAATTGATGTTGGTATATTAAGTCACTGTATCACTGTCTTCCCGTTCATCATCGATTTGCTCGAGCGGGCACCAGTAACATCTCCATATGTCCTGTCTCATGCTAGTAGAGCCCAAGGGCACCTGCTTGCTCCAGGAACATAAAGAGCCTCAATCCATTCCATCAGGTCATGGAAATGAGGTCTATAATTGTTACTGGTATTTGGCATATCAAATACGACACGGGTAATACCTATAACAAATCATTATGAGCAACTTTGTAATCACAGTATTTAAATAAAGTGGAGTGAGTAAAAGAAAATGATGAGGGTGCCATTGGCTTCAAATCATGAGCAACTCCTGATACTCCAGATACTTTGCTAGATTTCTGAGGAAACCATGCCTCATAGACAAAGAGACTGAAACAGGCATGCTGTGTGTGGCCCTGAGTCCAGGCCTTTGGGGATTACCACCTCCACCTGCAAATCCCTGGGTACCTCCATCCAGAGACCAGCGCTGAGGGCAAAGAGCACAAACTGAATAGAGCTTGTGGAGAAAGCTGGGACCACAGGTCTGTGGAAATTACTCAGGTCTCCACTCTGCCATTTGCTCATGTGATCTCAACCCATCCTCTCTCTTCCCCAGAAGCCATTTGTAAGATGGGGATTAAACCCCTCTCTGCCTGTCTTATCAAGTTGTAGCATCCCATGAGATATAGACATGAAAGATGCAGGAAAGGGCACCAGTGATAGGGCACATGCCAGGCTCTGAGTTCATTCCCTGGCGCTACATGACCCCTCTCCCAGCACAAGTAGTACCAGCATGGCTGGACACCAGCACTGAAGTCTTAGGGCCACATTCCCAGGCCTCGTGCCACAGGGAGTGACCTGGGATACCTCAGCACTGCTAGATGAGGCCTCTATAAATGTATTTCATAGGGACAACACCCTGAAGTTCTTGGGGGGTGGGGGGACATATGCTGGAGATTGAACTCAGTGTCTTACACATGCTCAGCAATTTCTACCACTTGGGCTGCTCCCCTGCCTTCACTATAAGCACTGGGTTTTGTTATGTTTGGAGGAGGGGCCACACCTGGCAGTGCTCAGGGCTTACTCCTGGTTTTGTGCTCATGGATCACTTCTGGTAGGGTTCAGAGGATTTTTATGGGGTGCTGGGCATCTAACCACGTGCAAAACAAGTCCTTACCCTCTAGACAATCTCTTCAGCCCCTTTACTATAAATATTATAAACACTATTAACTTTTTACTGAAAAATAATTTTTTTTTAAAAAATAAAGCCTGTTTTTTTTTTTTTTTTTTTTTGTCTCCTAAAAAATGTGGCGGCTATGAGTAATGACCTAGATATTCAGATAGACATATGGCCATTTTGGCCTTTTTAAGTAAATTGTTTGCTTGAAATATGATTTTCTAGCCTTTGGCTTTGAGCCTGTGTTTACCCTGGCTCTTCAAATATGTCTCTTGTAGGCAGTAGAAAGTTGAGTTCAATCTTTTAATCCATCTTACCGCTGTGTTTCTTAACTGGTGCATTTAGGCCATTGGCATTGAGATTATTGACACTAACAAATGTTTTGCCATCTGTAAAGTTAAGCATGTTTGTGAAGCTTCTCTTGTCTTTAAGAAGTCCCTTCGATGCTGGTGGAAGGCTATGAAGTTTCTGAGTCGTTGCATCTGTATTGTTCCTTCAAATCTGAATGATCATTATTAGTGCAATGAGGTTGGGGACCGCCAAGCCACTCCGGCGTCTGTGGGATCACTGCAGGAGTCCCAAGTGTTTTTCCCCATCAGGTAAGAAGGAGGTCAGTATGGTACAGTCACATTAGGGTGGTGAATCAGAGATGGGGGCAGGGCTGGGACAGGGATCCCTGCCAATGCCTGCTGCCCTACTCACCATGTCTGAAGAGGGCTGTTCTAGCCATTTGGCATCTCAACCAACATAGACTCCTGTGCTAAACCATCTGCAATGTCCCAGCCTTGATCCTGGATCTCCTCCAGCTGCCAAGAACACCCTCCATAGGCATCTGACTATGCCCCCAAAACTTGGAGGTTTCCCCATCACTCCCACAGACAACATTGTCCTTACTCCAAAGTAGTTGGATGTGAGAAGGTGGGTGGAACCCCCTTCCTGGGCCGGGACAGGGATTGGCTCACCAGACTGCCTCGCGGACCCTGAGCTGAGCTCCACAGGAATCTGAGTCTCTGTCCTCTCCAGCTCAATTTACCTGGTTTACTTCTATTCTACTACAAAAAGTCTCTGGACTTCTGGCTCAGTTCACAGTAGTTTCAGTTCCCTTTCCCTCTCTAAATGCCATTTCTATCTGCAAAAACCAAGTTCTGCTGCCCCCACCCCAGCGTCAGTGAGGCGTCACGCCATTTAATGAGCCGACCGCTCTGAACCCTGTGCCCTCCGTGGAGGATGGCAGCCTCCCGGCCATCACTCTGCTGGTATGAGATCATTGCTGGAACTGGCAGCTCCCACGGCCTTGGAGTTGGTACAAAGCACACCAGACTTTCCACAAAAGCTGCTTCTGCCTCTGGTGCCCTCGGGGTAGTGGCTGCCCGGCTGAAGTCAACCTTCCTCCCCAGCTGCCTCCCTGAGACACATCGATCACAGCAAGCCTGGCTGGCAGCTCAGAAAGTTTCCCTCACAGTCTGCTCTCAGGCTTTCTGCTGCCCATCCTGAGAGCCAGATCCTTATAAATGGAGCCTGCAGAAAGGCAAGAAGGACAGAGTCCGTGTCATACCAGTCTTTCAAGGGTTGCCACTCTTGAGGTTTGATAAGTTTGCGCTGCAATTCTCAAAGTGTGGATTGTGCATCCAAGAGTTCCCCAAGACCCTTTCAGGTGTTCCATGAGAACGAAGCTATTTTGAAGGTTAGAGAGAGAGTCTAGGAGGTAAAGTGCTTGTCTTGCATGTGACTGATCCTGGTTCAAATCCCCACCACTGCATATGACTCCCAAGCACCACCAAGGAGCAATCCCTGAGCTCAGAGCCAGAAGTAAGCCCTGAGCACCTGGGTGTGGACAAAACCACCACTCAAAAAAAAAAGTCATTTTAGGATGGTCCTTGATGAAATCAAGTTAATCTTATTAAATCCCAACCCTTGAGTAATACAATGAGCATTCCAGAGGATGAAGTGGTAAGTGTCCATAAATACTTCTTGCGTGACTGAGTGTGTGTGTTTCTGTGTGTATATTTGTATGTGCTCACTTTTCTTCTATCATGGTTTTATCTTTATTCATATTATAATGTAAGTCAGCCACTCCTTGCTATGAGTCAGCCGTCCCTTGCTATAAATATGAAGAACAATATGGCAGAGAACCAGTTTTAATAGAGTCGTTCTGGATTCAACTTGTTCGCCAATGAGTTCAATGACAATCAGCTTCTCCTCTGTCTTGGGCTGTTCCCAGCTTACCTGGTGTATTACACCAGCTGTAAATGCATTCAGAAGACTGGGGCTCGGGGTTCATTTTCACCCTGAATAGCACAACTTGGCAAAGCAAAAAGAATCCTTCTCCTTAGCATTTCTTAGTTAACTCTGGGATTTCACTCCAGCTGCCTTTGCTTTTTATGGACACAGAGTACTATTACTTTTTCTCTTTTTTTTTCACTTAATTTGGGAGGGGTGGAATTTGTTTTAACAACAGCACCAGTAATATTATTTTATACCTTCAATGCTGTTACATGTGTTCCCATGTGCTGTGGAGGAACTGGGAGCCTCCAGAATACCAAGCTTCCCTTCCCTTTCCCCAAGGTCCCTCTCCCACCCTTACATCACAGTATATTGACTATTTCTCAAGGTTGTTGCCCCTGGAGATTGTCTCACCCTTTGCTTTGTTTCTTTATTCCCTGCATCTGAGTGAGATCATCTGGTGCTTGTCTTTCTCTCTCTGACTCACTTAGCATGACTTCCCTCAGTTCCATCCAAGTTGCAGTAAGCTGCATGATTTCATCTTTCCTCATAGCTGAATAGTATTCCATTGTGTATATGTACCACAATTTCTTTATCCACTCATCTGTGGTTGGGCACTTGGGTTGTTTCCAGCACCTTGCTATTGTAAATACAAGTAACATACGTATGCATATAACTTTTCAAATCAAAGGCTTCATGTTTCTGGGATAGGTTCCCAGGAGTGGAACAGCAGAGTATTAAATTTATTTTTGAGAAGTCTACAAACTGTTTTCCAATAAGGCTGACCCAACGAACTGTCCCACCAGAAGTTATTGAGGGTTTTCTTTCTCACTGCATCCCTGACCAGCACTTACTGTTTTCAGACTCTTTAGAGGCCATTCTCGCTGACTGATGTGAGGGACATCACACTGTCATTTTGATCTGTATGTCCCTGATAATAAGTGATAATAAACATTTTTATATAACTGTGGACCATCTTCATGTCATCTTTAGGAAATTGTCTCTTCTTCTCCTCACCTCATTTTGTGATGTGCCTGTTTGTTGTGTTTGTTGCCATCATTGTTGTTGAGTTTTAGAGTGTTTGGGGGTCACATTTCAGTGTTGAGGGCTGACTCCTGGCCCTGGTTCTCAAGGACCCCTCCTGGCAATTCTCAGAGGATCATACATGGTGCCGGGATTGAACCGGATCACCTGTATGCAAGGTAAGTGCCTGAACCCCTCTTCTATCATCCTGGAGCCTCCTCACACTTTTTTCAATAAAATTTCTTTGCTTCACCAAAAATAAATAAATACATAAATAAATAAACAAATAGATAAATAAGTAGATAGATAAATAAATAGATAAAATGACTGAATTAAAATTTTAATGTGGCTATGTGAGCATTCATTCATGGACCAACAACACTGGGGTGTATAATAAGTACATGAGACTTCATGTAGAATAACCATTTGATGACTGGGTCATATCTGGATTTGGGGGGCAGTGCCTAGAGCCACCAGAATTGAAACAGCCTTTTGCAAGGTCAGTCACCCAGGGAAGAGATGGCTGCTCTTAGAAGCAGCAGAAATCACAGCCCTCGCAGGAAAGAACCCAGCCCCAGCAGTTTGGAGAGCACCCTGGCAAACCGAGGGAACTGGGAACCTCGTCTGTGCCAAGTGCGAAGACAAAGCTCCCACAGTGCACTGAGGGGAAGCCAGATAACGGCTCCGCAGGCCTCACAGAGAAGGGGCCCATGAACGCAGTGGAGCTTATAGCATGCCAGTTGTGTGCTCACTTCCTTTTTTGTTGTTGAGACTCTTGACTGGAACGAATCTTGTCAAATGGTCCGGCTCTGCCTCTGTTGGAGGAGAGTAAAGGAAGAGGCTGTGTTCATACAGGCAGCACAGTGGGCCTTTGCCTAGGTCCCCAGGAGATGGAAACAATGGGTGGACAGAATGCCTCAAGCAGGGGATCTTGTGAATGAGAGAAAGGACTCCTTGCCCCGTGCCAGCTAGACTTTGTTGACAAAAGGCAAACCTTTCCTTTCAGGAAGCAAGAGGCCTGAGATTTTTTGGGAGAAAGAGTGAAGAGAAAAGACTAGAAGCAACTTGCATTGAAGGGGATGTACTAAGAAAGGGAACTAGTTTGCTGCTGGCCGGAATGTTTTCTGGTTTAGCCCACTGTGGAGAGTTCTCGGAAAAGGAAGATATGACCAGTGATTGACCCAGTGATTCCACTTCTTGGTTTTCACCCCCAAGGCACCAAAACATTCATTTACAAGTACACCTTTGTTCATCATTGTACTCATTACAATAGCTAGTAAATGAAATCAATCCAAATGTTCAACAACAGATGTGTGAAAATTAAGGTGTGGTATATACACACAGTAGAATACTATGTAGCCATAAAGAATGATTGAATCATGCAATTTATTGCAACTTGGATAGAACTGAAGGCTACTATTTCAGTAAGAAAGCTATAAGAAAGCCAAGTACCAAATGTTCTCACTTACCTGTGTTGTATAGAATAACATAACAAGGGATTATAATATATCAAAGGTCGGGCCAGAGAGATAGTACCACAGGTACTTGCCTTGCACATGGTACAACCTGAGTGTGATCCCTTAAGCACCACCAGGAGTGATTCTTATGTGCAGAGCTAGAAATAACTACTAAGCATTTTTAGTATGGCACCCAAATCCAAAATATATTTATTAAAAAAGAATGTATCAAGGTAGGCCCCAGGTTGCAGAGCTAGAAAGAACAAAGGAGGGGAGAAGTGGAGGCAGAAGTGAAAACAAATGTCTGGAGGTAGCCTAGGGGCCGGGCTAAGGGGCCTGGACTCGGGGTTGTGGAGAGTCTATATATCTACACCACTAGGGCCTGCCAACTGTAATCATGGAGCCAAACTACAATAATTCAACTTCAAAATGTGCCAGATAAGGAAATGTACTATAAAGGAGAGGAGATGCGTGGGAACCTGGGGACACTGGTCATTTGATTGTATCAGACTAAATCTAAAACTAAAAATCTTAGTGACAACTTTGTCAATCATGGCACCTAATTTATTTTAAAAAGTAAGAAAGAATGAATAAAAGCCAGAGCCATAATACAGGGCTAACACACTTGCTTTGCATGCAATCAACCTTGTTTCAATTGCTGGCACTTCAGAGATCCCCTGAACACTGCCAGGAGTGATCCCTGAGCACAGAGTCACAAATAAGCCCCGAGCACTGATACGTTTGACCCAAGCTGCTCCTCCAATATAGAATAAATAGGCCACCTTGGATGCAACTTTTGGTGACTTCCACCTTTCTACATTGAAATTGAGGTTGCTGGTGGTTTCTCTCAGTGGAGATGCCCAGGAAGCAGGTGTGGGAGTCAGAGGTTCAGGAGCTCTGGTATGGGGAGCATAAAATTGAGAGTCATAAATCTGCATAGGACAGTGGATGGTCAGGAGAAAGTCAGGGTCCCCTGGGGCTGTGGAGCGGGTGAGAGGAAGCAAAGGAAGATGGGTATCCAAACCGACTTGTTGCAGAACACTGCTGCCCAAAGTCTCTGCATCTTGCCTGGAGTTACCTCCTGCAGGCAACTTTGTAGATAGGGGCAGCAAGACGGTTTGGATCTGTGACTCTATGTGGCAGAATATTTTACCATGTATTCTATGTTAGCTGGTATAAATATTTTCTCTCATGCTACCACAATCTTCATGGCACTAGACAGGTCTTACCAGCATTTTTAGCTGGCTATGTTGGATCTCAAGTATAATATAATTAGATCAGAGAGAAATGCTATTTGCCTCCAAGCAAGCAAGCATGGTTCTCTAATAAATTCAAAGGCTAATACCTAGAACAACTATGAAGTAAAGACAAGGATCTTGTGAAGGCTTGGAGAAATATATACCTAGCTGTAGAACATCTATGGTACAGATACATGCCTTTTGTATTAATTCTGAACTATAGTTCATCCCAGTTGCCCCTCCCCCACATAGGATCTACAGGGAAACTTCAAGGGCAAATCTTGGCTGGGGTAATATTAACATTTCAATGGGACCAGGTGAGGTCCTGGAAGAAGCAAACCTGAAAGAATTGGCCTTGATTGTGATCTGTTGATGGTGGGCTAGGTCAGGGTTGAGAGATATAAAGTAGTAGCTCACTCTCTCTCTCTCTCTCTCTCTCTCTCTCTGGTTCTCTGCTCTCTCAACTCTCTCTGTCCCTGCTCTCCCTCTCTCCTGTCTCTGCCCTCTTGGGTCTTAGCACGTGGTAGCGGCCATCTTGGCCTAGTATTCTAAACCTACGCGTGGCCGGGGTCCAGCTAAGAAGCTAAGGATTGGGGTTTTCCTATTATTGAATTTTATACCAGAACCCATGAGAGTAAAAGCCTTTTAAAACTTCACTGGATTCATGAGTTTTTCTCTGTCCACCAGCGGCCGATCCCCTGGGGTCCCCTGTCTTGCTCCCCTATTTTGTCAGGGAACCCAGTGTTCTCCAACATAACTGAATCCAAATCTCCAGTGGGAGTCTGGAGCACATCACAGTGGTCTGTAAAGACAGAGAAAGTGGGGCTGCAGATAGTATAGTGGGTAAGGAACTTGCTTTGCACGCAGTCAACCTAGGTTCAATCCCTATAGCCCAAGCTTCACCAGGAGTGACCCCTGAGTGCAGCACCAGGAGTAAACCCTGAGCACTACTGGGTGTGCCCCTGACCCCTCCCCAGTACAAAAAACAGAGGTGACATTGAAATCTCCCAGAACAAAAGAGAAAGAGTGAGACCAAAATGCTGCCCCCAATTCAAAAGCAGCTTGGGCAAGTGAACACCAGAAGCCAAGTTGGCACTTGCTCTTGGTAAAGAATGTCCTTAATTAAACCCTAATAGGCTCTCGCTGCCTGCACAGGGAGCCCATGAATCACTGTCCTTAGGCAGAACAAGCGACCTCTGCTAATGTTTGAAGCTTTAAATGGAGCCACTTAAGGTTCCCATCTATCAGGCACAATTAGAAGTCCCAGAGGCTGCCCATGAGCCTGTCCACATGGGGCAGGGCTGAGCCCGAGGGCAGCAGTGGCAGTCGCTGCTTTGCTAGCTGCAGTTATGGAAAGTGACACTTTCTCCCAGGAACCTTCTCTTTGCCTGCAGCCCTGGACCGAATAAAATGAACATTTCTGAAATATGTCCAGGGAACAGACTATTCTCCGGAGGCAGCAGACACTCTCTTTCAGCTAAGGAGGGAAAGGGGTGAATAAAATGGGGTTTTGTTTCTGTAATAAGCCCAGCTCTGTCAACTGCAACGGGACAATGTGCCCCACCAGGGTCCCAGGTCCCTTCTTGTCAACGTTTCTATAGTCTTTGGAGTATGTCCCTAACTGCCTTGCCTGTAGAGGGCTTTTGTCAATCACTTGTCTGTCCAGGTACGAGTTAACCCACAAGGAGGGGCCGTGTCACCTCAGGTCAGCCTCAGCCAGCATTCAGCTCTGATGCTCGGGCCCCATCAGCCTCAGTCAACACCGTGAGATCTCTGATGCTCAGGTCCCATCATCACATGACGGCAAAGAATGATTTTCCACCAAGGCAGAGACAAAGGGAAATTTGGTTACAATCTCATTATTGTGCAGTGTTTGGGGAAATAGATCAAGGATGGATATATATGCATACCACCATATATAGGGTCCCAGGGAATTCTAGCAGGAAGCACTTATATAGACTTGGGGTGTACACCCAAAAATTGAGTATTAACAGGAAATCAACTCCACCCCATAGAGACTTCCTGAAATACTGAGCAAATTTTCTCAGGAGTGCTGAGGAGAGAAAGAGGGGGCACTACTTAGAAAGGGCAATGGAGAGGCTATCACTGCACTTTTCTATTTTTAGATTTGGTTTCTTAAAATTTTTTTTCTTTATTAAAACACCGTGATTTACAAATTTCTTCATAGCACAGTTGTCACAAGCATTTATTGTTCAACACCAGTCCCACCACCAGTGTGTACCTACCACCACCAAAGGCCACTGCCACCCACTGACTCCTTATCCCCACACCAGCTCCCCTAGCTGGCTTCAACCAAATTGATCATTGCAACATATATATATATGGGAAGGGTCCTGGCAAAGACCTGACTCTAAACTGGGTTGTTATGTTAGCATGGCTCATGACCGCTTTGCAGCCGCATGCCACAGAAAGGAGCTGTAGCAGTTGTGCCTCTGGTCATTCTTCCCAGAGTTACTGATCAGTTCTGGTTCATGGTCGGTTGTGAATGGCGTCTGCTTAGCTCATCGTCACACCCACTGGATCACTGGAGATGGGGGGGATGAGAGGAGGGGCCCCAATCCCCATTCCATGCCCAGCTGGCGTATTGCTACACTTCGCCCAAAGAGAGAACGGCAAGTTCCAGAGCCTCCGCCATTGTATTCATCTGTGGGCCTGGCAGACTAAGCTGTTAGCAGGGTGACTTCCTGTGTGGTCCATGGATCGCAGACCTCAGAATTACCTGCTGACTCTTGGGTCCACGCAGACTAGAAAAAGCAACTCAGCAGCTCAGAGAAGGGCCCTGCAATTTGGATTGTCATTTTCTCCCGCTTTCCTCTGTTGTCATTGCTAAATTAATGGGATTGGGGGAGCAGGAAGAGGGGACACACATGTGCTCATCAGGGATAGGGATCAAATGCTCACCTGCAGTGCTCACACGCCTTTTTGTTTGCAGTGCTTGGAGAGCGGGGCAGTGACACCCTAGCTGTGGTGCTCATATATATCTGGTCAGAGCAAGCCAGCATTCGCCCACTCTCCTGCAGTGCTGGGGTGGGGTTCCCAAGCAGCAGAGTGCTTGACATGTGTAGATATTCTTAGGGGTCAAACTTGCTCCTCATGCACACAAGGCAGGTGCTTTTGTCCAAGTCATCCCTAGGCTTTGCAACCCACCTTTTAAATAAGCTCCCAGGTACAGGAATAGACATTTCTAAAGGATCAAGGGATCAGCAAAAAAATAAATAAATTCACACTCCTAAACATATTATGCACCTAATTACCTATTAGGCAAAATTTTTCAAGAAACTGTGAATCAACATAAAAGAAAATAGTAACAGCAACAAAAATAGTGGCAGGAGACTTTAACACTCCTCTATCACTGCTGGAAAGACCAAAGAGACAAAAATCAACCAGAAACAACAGCCTTGAAATAAAAGGAAGAGATGAGCCTAACAGACAGACAGAGGCCCTTTGTGGCCCCAAAAGTCAAGTCCACCTTTTTCTCCTTTGCACACGGGATATTCTCCAAGGGAGACCCTATGCTGGGTCCCAAAACACACTCCATAAAATCAAGAAGATAGAAATCATTTCAACTACCCTCTCAGATCACAGTCAGAAACAGGGTGGGGGACTGGAACACTTGGAAATTAAACAGAAAAACCTGTTGGAGTTAATAAACAAGTAAATAACCAACAACAATGGCATTATGGTTATACCCATTAAAATTGGGAATGAGAAAAGAAACATAGTAAGAGAGTAACAAGAACTTGGGATTTGGGGGAGAACCTGGAAAGACAGGTGTCTTCGGGATATGGAGACGGGAGCGGGCCCTCGGGTGCCGCCACAGCGCGGGACAATACTGCGTGGAACGCCGCTGACAGCATCTTGCTTCAGGTTCAGCAATAAACATGGGATGGGAAAGAAACTTACATGTTCATGGGTGACTCCACAGCACCTCCCCCTCCCATGGAGCCCCTGACAAGTGCCTCCACAGCCAGTCATGGACAGCAGGACTGGCCCGTGAGGGAAGAGAGCCCGCCCTCAGCAAGCAGCCGGCCTTACCCTCACACCCTTCCTGACTCTCTCCTGAATCACAGCCTGCCGGGCGTTACCACTAAAGGACAGCCAGAGCCTTATTCCGCCTCCACAGCTCCTCAGGGAGGTGATAGAGGACAGCCAAGGCCAGAGGCCTCAACCCTTACCAGCCAGACCAGGTCTCTGCATGCTTCCTACCCGCCATGTGGCTCATCCACTCCCAGTCATGAACCACCAGGAAGCATTTTTTACTTCTGGCCAGAGAATCCCCACACACAGAGTGCATGCACACACTCACACATACACACACACCCTCCACCACAACCTGGTGTGCTACCCTTGAGGCACCCATGGTCCAGACAGTCACCACCCATGGGTTGCAGGAGGCTCTTACAACAGGAAGCCATCTCCAGTAAAGGTTCTGGGCATCAGGAAATCCTGCACCCCAGAACCAACCGGGCCGCTCCTGCTCCGCACCTCCTCTTCCAACCCTGCACCCTCCCTTTCCCTGACTCCACAAAAGACACAGACACACTTCCCAGCACCTGGGTTCTCCTGCCAGCAGGGGTGCCCAGAACCCCAGCTCACATGGCAGCCCCAGAACAGCACTTGAATCTCTGGTAGAACCTCCTAACTCAGAGCGCGCCCGGGCTTTGGAGGAACAGCTGAGGGTCAGAGGGGGAGTTAAGAGCCTCAGGCTCAACAGGGTTTTCTTCTTGCCCTTCTGGGACCCCATAGTCTGAAAGGGAAGGAAAAGAGAAAGAGAGAGAAAGGGAAAGAAATAAAGAACCTGCCCTGGAGGGGGCTGGGGGAGGGGGGAGGGACAGGGTAATTGGTGTTGGGAGATGGGCACTGGTGGAGGGATGGGTGCTGGAACACTGTATAACCAAAACCCAAATGTGAACTTTGTAACTGCATATCTTTGTAATTGTAATAAAAAATTAAATAAATTAAATTAAATTAAAAAAATAAAACCTAATAAGATGTATTTTAGATATCAGGGTTGAAAGCTTATATATATATAAATAAAACTGCACATTAGATTAGATTTATTAAATGATTTTAATTTATTTACATAGGTTATGCAGATAACAATCATTTATAATAAATGAACTTTCATTAAAAAAAAGAGCCTCAGGCTCAGGCCTAGGGGGATTTGGGATGGGAAATCGTTCAGTAGCAACAAACCATCAGCCTCATAAATAGGAGCCAAGATTTCAGCCCCACTGAAGCCACAGGCACTGAGCTTGGCCCCTGTCCTCTGTATCCCTGTAGACAGCCAGGGGATGCTGACACCGAAGCTAAGAGCAGCCAGCAGTGTGGCCGCTGGCAATCATGTGTGTGACAGCCATAGGGAACCCTGTGAGCACCACCCCCAGCATGTGCTGGCAAGCCTGTGTGTAAGCACTGCAACCAGATGGGCAGTCCTGGGCTCAGAGCCCAGGAGCTCAAAGCAGTGGCAACAAGGCGAAGGGGAGGGTGAGAAGGGACAGCAATACCCTCGGGTGCCCTCTGCCACCCTGTGGGTGCTGTCTAGCAACCACCCTGTCCGTCCCTTGATCTGGCATGGAGGGCCATGCCAGGGCAGGCAACAACAGAGGCCTATCACCAACACCAGCAGCCCCAGTCCCTTGCCAGCCCCTCCACTCACAAACAGTCCCTTCGCTCCCCTACTTACATTCTTTTTTTTTTTTTTTGGCTTTTTTGGGTCACAGCCAGCTCAAAGGTTACTCCTGGCTCTGCACTCAGGAATTATTCCTGGTGGAACTTGGGGGCCATATGGGATGCCGGGATTGAACCCAGGTCAGCTGTGTGCAAGGCAGACGCCCTCCCGCTGTGCTATCGATCCAGCCCCCACTCCTTAGATTCTTGACTCTCAAAGAGAATCCAAAATACAGCAGATGAGGAGTTTGCCTTGCCTGCAGTTGACCTGGGTTCAATACACAGCATCCCATATGGTGCCCACCACTGCCCAGGAGTGATCACTGAGTGTAGTGCTAGGAGTAAGCCCTGAGCACAGCTAGGCATAACCCAAAACACACAGAAAAAAAAAAATCAGACCTAATTCTAGGGGCCATTGTGAGATAGGGTGGTAGAAAGTAGATTATGAAGCACGTAAGGTCATGAAATGTTTCATTCATTTATTATGCTTGAAGGCCTTGTTTTATATCTTACACGAGTCATAGTAAATATTTCGCATTGTACATATAAGAGTAAGGAAAGAACGATCTATTAGCCTTCTGCTGAGCAACCCCAGGCACTTTTAGTCTATTATTGCTTTTGCTTGGGACCACACCTGGTCATCCTCAAGGACTCTTCCCCAGGCTGTTGCTGGGCTGTCACTCCCAGTGTCATTTGGAGAACCATGCGGTGCTGGGGGGTCAAACTCATGGCTCCCACAGGCAGTCAATGCTCCGCCCCCGAGCTATCGCCCAGGTCCAGTTTCCCCTAAAAAACACACAATCACCCACACGAGAAAGACAAGTCTTTCACAGTTGAGATCATATTGGAGTTATATTTCTGATGCTGTATTCCAGGTCTTTTTTCTTTCTTTTTTTTTATTGTAACACAAGAATTTCCCATGTCATCAAAATGTCTTAGTCATTTTATAAAAGAACCGAATGGCGTAGGCAATGAAAATTCTTGAACATCAGCTTTTGATGTAGGATGACTGCTCACTAGGTTAAAGAATATAAATATTTTAAAACTCTTCATGTGACGTTGGAGCTATTGTTGGTCCTTTCTCCTGGAGCCAGAAACTGAAGCTCAAACACTGAAAAATCACAGGAGCCTCCGGATTATAACGCTCAGGCTGGGGTTCGATTCCCAGCACTGTTCTGTTTGCCAAGTCAAAGGCCCGCAGACCTGCACTCCGGGACCCCAGTGCCACAACAGTACAGTGTCTTCCTTCTCTAGCATGTGTGTGAGCACCACAACCAAGTTGTGTGACCCTCTGTTTTGCGAAAGTCACAGCAGGAAGGGGTTGGGGAGGAAACTGAAATTGCCTCTTCTAGTTTACACTACTCAGCAATGAAGCCAGAACAAAACACAGGCCAGGAGCATCCTTCCCTGAGGGCAGGATTGTAGAACCCCTGGTAAAAGGTGTCTGTTGAAACACCAAAGGCGTAAAACCTTCTTGTGAACTGTGTTGTCAATCATGGTTCCAAAAATGAAAAATAAATGAAACTTGGGGTCGGAAAGGTAGAACAGTGACTCTTGCATGCAACTGACCTGGGTTCAAGCCCTGGCACTGCATATGGTCCCCAAGCACCCTCAGGAATGATCCCTCATTCTATGGCTTGTGCCCGAGACACAGCACAGGCAGGAAGGCTGAGCTGAGCTGAGCTGGAGAGACTCTGATCATTGCATTACTGCGGTCAAACAGTCCTGGGATATGGCGGGGAAGGCAAACGGCACAAGGGCTGATGCATCAGAAGATCAAGCTGGGGCTGGGGCCACTGGGCGTCTGCAGGCACCTCCTCTGCTGTCACCTAAACAGTCACCTTGGCTTTGGCCTGGTGCCTGCAAGCTGTGGGGCTTGAACGGGGCTCACACAGGACACCCCTGCCCAGATTCATCTCTAGCAAAACAAACACGGAGACACTGTGATTCTGTTTGTGCCTACGAGCACCGGGGATAATCCATTCGTTCCGGTTCAATGTAACTATTGACTCTGTAGGCCAAGAAAGGACCCAGCTGTCAGCAGTTTTAGATTAAGGAGATGGGTCAGCTCCAGCCAGCATGGCCCAGCTGGAATGTGCCAGCCGGTGGCAGGAGAATGCAGCCCTTTCAAGATCAAGCCAGACAGCCAGAAACATGGCGGCGCACTGTCTCAGCACCAGACTCTTGCAGCAGCCTGTCAATGAAAGATCCACCAGCCATCACCAGACACTGGGACTGTGCGTCAGACCCACACCCTCCGGGAGACTGTGGCCAAGTGTGTGAAAAATGTGGACAAGCAGCCACCCAGGGGCGTGGGGGCACATAAAGGATGTGTGTTGTTTTCTCAAGACCCCAGGAACTACATTTTCATGTCGAATAAAGATAAAAGAAGAGGATGCAATATAAGAGGATGGTGTATAAGGAAAACATGAATTGGGTCATTCCGATGATAAAAAGGGACATGGTCTTTGGTCTTTGTCTACAATTCCTGATTCACAGCTCCCAACTCCTTGGAATTTCCTAAGTACATGAAACATGAAAGGAGAGGGCTGGTGGCCTCGGCTACCACAAGAACGTCATCGGAGGGTCAGAACGCACAGCACTTCCCCACACCCGCCCACCCCACCTCGCGGGAAGGCAGAGAGGCTGGAGATGGAATCTATCCCCACTAGCCGATGGTTTAGTGAAGCCCGTGTGCCGCTGTCACCGGAACTTTCCATGTAAACCTAAAGGAGGTCTCCAGGTTGGAGACCACATGCCTTGCTCTGGGTGTCTCTTCTCACAGGCTGCTCCTGAGTCCCTGCCTTGATAAGAAAGCAGAGGCCTAGTGAGGAAGCAGTTGGCCGAAGTTCTGGGAATTCTGGGAGCAGTTGGTCAGCCCTGACGAGGAGCACTGGGGACAAATTGACTTGTTCTGGCATCTGCAGACTAAAGAGCAATCTGGGGAGCCCCCCATCTCTCTCAGGTGTATGCCATTTGTCAGAAGCACAGATGCCTGGGCCTGAGGCTAGTGTTTGAGGTGGACAGTGGGCGGGACTCCCTGTGGACATGTTCCCCGATGTCCTTCCCATGATGGGGCCAGCACCGAGTCAAATTCACCAACACCCTCTGGATGTCTCAACATTCTTAGTTTGCGGTTGTGGAGAATGCCCTCTGCCACTTTGGAATTTGGTGACTATCCATCTATTTGGTTGGGGTCTAAGAATTGCCTTAAGGGTGTGGGGCACCCACCCCCACCAATGCTTGTAGGATTGCACCCAGGAACACTTTCAGAGGGATACTGGCTGCTCTGGGCAACACTCAACGGGCCCCCAGGACTCAGCAACCAGCACCTTCAGTCTGGGGTCCTGTCCAGAGGGTGGAACCTGGTCAGTAAGGTATTTCCACACCTGCACCATGACCTGTTTCTTGGTTTATGGTGGGACGATTTATGTTCCACAACATTTTTTTTGTGGAACATGAATCTTCCAGCCACACTCAGAAGTACTCAGGATTACTCCTGACTTTGTGTTCAGGCGCCGCTCCTGGCAGTGCTCATGAGACCATATGCAGTGCTGGGGATCAAACCCATGCAAGGCAAGCGTCCTACCCACTATGTTATCTCTCCAGTACCCCCACAACATTTTTGAGCCTGGAGATGTTAGTCCCACTGGAAGAGCTATTCCCTGCCTCTCAGAAAGGGGCACCCTGGTTGCGTCAGCAGAGAAACCCTGCCACAGACTGCCTGGTCTGTGAGTAAATCCAGGCGGTGTGTCAGGAAGCCATACAACAGGCCATTTACATGAGCACAAACATGTGTTTTGCAAAAAGAACATCCAAAAAAGATATACATGAAAACATTAATAAGCCACGCTGTGAAGAGAGAGGGAGTGGGGTGGCAGGTCTCTGACGCTCACCTTATAAGACTCAACCACGGAAACGGGCATGAACTGAGTGATGATCCTCTCAGCCTCCCTAGGACTTGTGGGCCAGATGTTTTCAAGGAAAAGGAAGGGGTTGGGGGGTAGGGGGGACAGACCAAAGGAATCCACGCTGGATCCAACCACATGGCCTGTGAGAGTGGCTTCAATTCACGGACAGCCCAGGGGCTCAGGGGCTCAGGGACTCAGGGGCTCAGGCTCTTGTCTCGCATCCCCCTTGCCCCAGTTCAAATCCTTGGTTTTGAACTGGGGCATCAAGTGGTTCCCCTGAGCACCGCCAGGGAGTCACTGAACACTGCAGGGTGTGGCTCCAGCCTCCCCTCTCCACAAAAAGCAAACAATGTTCCTAAATCCAGGAGGTCAGTAGGACCCTCATGTATAAGAGGGGGTGGTCTTGTGTTCTCAGACCCATAATAAAGGACCCCAATGTGGCTTTGGGCTCACCTTATGGACCCCTTCCCAGCCGGAGGACTTACAAGTGAGCATTAGAATAAAAGGTCATTTGGGGCTAGAAGACAGAAAGAGGACTCCATGGGGTGCCATCCTGGGGTGCACAGTGAGAGGCAGAGATAAGGAGTCAGGTGACACCATACAGACCATCCCCCACCCAGGCCATGGGAGAGGGAGTGGCTGAGAGAGTAGCGCCCACCACACTGCAGAAGGCGCTGTGTGCCTTCCTGGTGAAGGCCCCCATGACTGCTCAGGTTGGACAGAGCAGGGGAGTCTGAAGGAGAAAGTGGACAGACAGATGATTGCCCAGCCTCAGGCAGGTACCTTTCTAGATCATAACTTATGTAAGAGTTCTGGCAACTGCCCTGCTAAAGACCCAGTTGATAGTTTGTGCCATTCCCAGACACAAGTGGACACACCCGGTAGCTCTGATAGAAATATGGACATACAGCATCAGAACTCAAGAACAGAACAATGAGCCTTTTTTGGGGACAGCACACTGGGCAGTGCTCAGGGCTTATTCCTGGGATCACTCCTGGCAGTGCTCTGAAGACTAGATGCAGTGCCGGAGAGCAACGCTGGGTCTACCATGTACCAGGCAAGAATCTTACTCCCTATACAGTGCTCTCTTCAAGAGCAATCAATTACTAATGCTGTGGTGTTCATGAAGGCCTTCTTGGGAGGGAATAGAGCTCAGAGAATGGACAGGCAGCCGAGATCGTCCAAACTGTGGTTAGGGTCCCTGCCTAGCACCTAACCTGGCTTATATTTCTCGGCACCAACTGGGTCCCCGAGCAACACCAGTTGCCGGCCTGGGGACCCCTGCACTGCCGGGTGACCCGGGCACCCCACACCACATACTGCAGCAGTTTCACATTCTCGGGCCTCGCATTGAGCCAGAGACCAGCTGGCTGACTACCTGTAGGACCACCAGGTCTTCTGAGTGGTGCTTGGGAGCCCCCCCAAAAAAAAAAAGAAAAGAAATAAAGAATGAGTATCTAATCCAGGCCGGCCCCCAGTGAGGGGGTCAGTGTAGATGAGCTGTGACACGCACACATCGTGGTGGCCCTAGGGCCCCAGGCTTTCCCGTCAGCCAGAGAAGTCCACCAGTCTGAAGACCTGGAGTTTCCAATAGACTGGGTTCTTGGTCGCTGGATGTTGTTGCCTATTTTTCCCAGGACTCCTGAACAAGGCTCTGGGCATTTTCATTGTCTCGGGGAAGGGCAGGAGCCAGTGAGGATGCTGAGACCATACAGAAGCAGGAAGGCGAGGAGGGGCTGACCTGGGACAGCCCCAACCTCCTCAGTGGGGGTCACAGGTAGTTTGACAAAAGCCCGCAGAGCAGATATCTCCCAGCCATCTATCACAGTGTGCTTTCCCTCTTACTCACACTCTACCGTAAGCGGTATCTCTCATGACCCCTCAGAGCAAAGCACCACACACATGAACACACGTGCATGTGCTCACATATGCATACACACATACAAACACACACGCACGCACACCTCACAGGCAGGCCACCCTCCTCACTGCCCCGCTACCCTGCCCTGAACACATCTCACTCGTCTTTCCGGACACAAAGCTCTAGCTTCCTAAGGACTTGGCTTCCTGGTATGTCTGACTAATGGTGGAGAGGAACTAGAAATTCCCTGAGCAGACCTAGCTCCTGGAATCTTCTTTCCTGCTCCAGTGAGGAGTGCTTCTTTCTCAGAGCCATAAACAACTTCAGCCCACAGAGAGCCGCTGGCTCTAAATAATCCCCAGCAAGCAGAGACCTGGGTCCTCAGACCTCTCTCTCCTAGTCACACGTATCCTGAGGAAACGCATATTCTTCATCTTGCCCAAACAGAAAGAACAACGGCCGTGAATGAAAGTTGGCTTTTTGCTTGGGGCCCAATGGTGTGATATAACAGAAGGGATGTGGTTATGGTTCACTGGGTCTGTTTCCATCCTCGCCCCTCCCCTCGGTTTAGACTTAACACTAAGAAAGGACTAGACATCACGGCTCACTCATTTGCTCCCCAATGAAGTCAGAAGTCAGGCCCCAGCCCCAGTGAAGACCCCAAAGCCCCCTGAGTTTCCATCATCTGATGGTGCTCACAAAATATGTATCAATGGTCTGAAAGCAAAAACAGAAACACCTGAAGCTCACACTTTCAGGCTGGAGATCCGAGGGCTCCCTGAATTTGAAAGGATAGCCTCTGTGGACAGAGCTGTCTCCCGCCCTGCAATGTCCCATCCACTGGTCACTCTCAGTCCAGTGAGGGTCCGAGGGAAGAGATTATTGTCCCCATTTTACTGATGAGGAAGCTGAGGGTTAAGGGGTGGGTTGCAGAATCAATGGCTCCCGTGTGGGGAGGAAAGACTTTGTTCTCAGACTTTTCATTCTCCAGGTCAGATTCTCTTTCACTGCCCCAGCTCGGGCAATGCAGCTGGGTCACCACTCGCCCATGATGCGCCACTCCTCCGGTCAGTAGTTGGTTAGCTGCTGCTTCAGCACACACCCAATGATAGGCTCTGGGGACGACACAGGATAGGCTCTGGGGGCGACAGTGAGCCTAGCAAAGTTCCTGCTTCTATCAGGTGTGTGGCTCAGGGAAGCGACAGATAAATATTCAGCTATGATATAAATATGAGGAGTTACCATCACGGCATGTGCCAGAAGAGGACAGAATAGAGTGATGGAGAGAAAGAGCCTGTGGGACTGGGTTAGGGAGCCAGAGGGACCCCGTTAGCCAGGGTTAACATAGAAGGTAATCCTTGGGAAGGTGAAGCTTGAACTGGGACATTAATAACGACAAGGAATCAACTAGTCAAGACCTGGGGGGGGGGGAGAAGGAGAGTGCCAGGAAGTGGATTCAATAGTTATAGCAAAAGCCCTTGAAGCAGGAATAGAGTCCATTGGTCACCTTAGAGCAACAGAGACCAGCGAGTCTTGACCATCCTGAGCAAGGGGAGAATGGGAAGGAGCAGAGAAGAGGCTACTCCCACGGGAGAGGAGGACCTGGCCACCTAAGGAAGCCCCGGCAGTTTTTGCACCCCGGGATCTCTGCTGGACTCAATTTTCAACCTGTTCCCTCCTCCTAGCCTTTACACAGAGATCCTGGAAATGAGGCAGGAAATGTCTGGAATTCCATGCTTCCCAAGGCACCCCCCACCCCCTGCTTCCCACTGGCAAGGTCTGAGTCTGGGCCAGCCTGAGAGGAGAGAAACAAAACAGCATTCCTGCCTGCCCGCGTCCCTCCCTGACCCTGCGACAGCTTCCCCACATACGAAACAGGAAGCACTTACAGGAGCCAACCCGGTTGCATGGAAAAGAACTGATTTAAGTTCGATCCCTGGTACTGCACATGCACGCACACACACCACACACACACACACACACACACACACACACACACACACACACACACACCTTACTTGTCTGCTCCTTAGTTCAAGGCCTTAACTGGGAGCTAGCAGCAGGACACCAGAATCATGACATGTGTGTGGGAAAGACGAAAAAAAAAGTCTGTCTTTAGAGCTGTGCCTTCTCTCACTTCCGCCATCCACACTGGCTAGGTTGCCCCCTAAACCCAGACACACACACACACACACACACACACACACACACACACACACACACACACACACTTCCTGTTTAATCCCCTGTGGTTGGTCTGGGTCGGCCATTGCCCTTCCCCTCCCCTGTAAGAAACCAAAGACGGTGTTTACTCACAGGCTCACCTTCAGGAAAACAGACATCCTGGATTTGCTTCCTAAACTTCCTATTATGCATAAAGAACACATTGTCCTCTCAGAGGCCAGCCTGAGACCTAATATTTGTCCCATGCATGACCACATTACGCAGTTACGAAGAATGCGCACAGCCTGTCAGCAGCTGCGCAGCTCCCTGAAGAAGCAGAAGCCACGGCTGCTGCTGTGTGGGCTGGACACATAACGCCAGGCTCACAGATTTCTGGTTCACGAACAACCTGTGGAACCACCAGCTGGCCCAAAAGGCAGCTGCCAACCTGGTCTTCTGCACTGGGGAACCACTGCTGGACCAGAGAAGCTGGAAGGACTCACGCAGCATTGAAGTCATTGGGCCAGAGGAAAGGTGCGTAGAGTGGAGCACGCGCTTGTATAGGAGCAGGAAGCCTGGGTTCCATCCCCGCCACTGTGTGGTCCCCCAAGCACTGCGGGAAGTGTTGGCTGAGCACCACCAGATGTGCCCCCACCCCACAAAAAAAGCGAATAAATGAATGCATTAAAATAAAAATTGTGGTCAGATGTACACAAGGCAGTGCTGGGGGGTCCTAGAACCATATTGCAGAAGGAGGAGGAGGAGGAGGAGGAGGCAGAAGAAGAGGAGCAGGAGCAGGAGGAGCAAGAGGAGGAGCAGGAGAAGGAGGAAAGTTAAGTCCACACCCACTTGCATTCATTAAAGCATCATGTACCTGGAGTAACTAAAGACTTATACAAGAACCTTATACAAGAACTGTAAATGAAGCGACAGAGCTCAATGTTAGCAGAATGTGTTGTCTGGGGGATGGAGAATTGGGACTAAATCAGTAAAACAAAAGCAGGAAATTGTGGGGGCTGATGGTGACGGCATAGAGTGAGCTGGAGAGTGTGTCTGATTCAATCCTCTCTCCAAAACAGAAGACACAAACCAAAGTGGAAGGACGCAGCCATCTCCGAGCTGCCCTGGAATTCCACTTGCACCCTCAGCTCCCACCTCCCACCTAGGCAAACACTTGCACTGCCAACGCCTGCTGGACTGTGTCCCCCTGTGCTTCCTGTAGCCAGGTTCACCCGTACCTTAAGCCCAGTGCAACCTTCTCAGGGTCCACTGGTCCTGACCAGCCGCTCCTCCACACTGCTCTGTGGCCTGTCCAGCTTGGAAACTTGTTCTGATCTGTAGGCAAAAGTAGTGATGATGGTGCCTCAAGGATGTGGTTATTTCCGGGCTGTTCTTCTCAGGTAGGGGTAAGGGGACAGTGCAGTGTTATAGTCCTGGTCAGCCAAGGACACTCTTCAAGGGACATACACAGCAGGACTTTCCAAATGGCAAGATGCAGCCAGGTGCCCCACAGCAGCTAAGTCCCAGGTCCCCCAATCCATGGCCACGCCAGTTCTCCTTCCTTCTTGGCAAGCCCAAGGCAAAGTCTCTTCCCCTTAAAGCCTTTTTACTGGAGCCAGAGGTGGGACGCTTGTCTTGAAAGCTTCGATCTGGGCTCCTTCCCTGTCATCCCATATGGTTCCCTGAACGCCACCAAAGGTAATTCCTGAGCACAGAGCTGGGAGTAACTCCTGAGTATGGCCAGGAGTGACCCCCCAAAACCAAAAAATTTAATAGGCTAAACTCTTCCTCCCACCACCCTGACCTCTGGACTCTTCTAGTATTATAGAGGCAGACTGTAGAAGTCATTACCCTGTTTTTCCTGATGTCCCACCTCCCCTCCCCACCATCCTACATCCAAGGCAGTATACCTTCAACCAAGAGTCCCAGACATAAAGATCTGGAGTCAGAAGTTTGAGAAAATAGGAAAGCTCCTTGTTTGGGCTTCAGCATGTAGGAGGGCAGGAAGTTAACTTCTGAGAATGTGCTACGTGGGGCCGTCTCACCTGAGCCCTGCATTCCTGTCCAGTCTCCCCTTGACAGCCTTGATGGCCTCATCCTTGTCCAACTTTAGCCAGAGTCCTGCAACTGAACTTGGGCAGAATTCCTCCACCCACCGCCTAAGCGCTCTTGATATCTAATAGGAGTCTATGTCCACCACCAACATCCTGGAGGATTATCCAAATGCCCTGCAAAGGTCAGGCTAGGGGCCTAGGGAGGTAGCTTCAAGGATGAGAGTGCGTGCCTTCCTTCCATGCTCGAGGCCCAGGGTTTAACTCCAGGCACTGCATAAACCCCAGAGTGCAGCACAGTCAGCCACCAAGCATCACCCGTGCGGCACTCACAAACCCAATACCACTGAGCCCAAGCACCGAATCGTCCAACCAGCTTGGCTCAGTATCACCAGAGATGGCCCCAGAGTCCCCAAAAAGAAGAATCATGTTAGGTCATTTTGGCCAGAATCTCCCTTACCCTGGATGCTCTTAGTTATTTTGCACCCATTAAACACCCACAAGCTCGGGCCAGAGCGATAGCCCAGCAGGTAGGGCGTTTGCCTTGCATGCAGCAGGCCCATACCGGCCTGGGTTCAACTCCCCAGCATCCCATATGGTCCTCGAGCACCGCCAGGAGTAACTCCCTGAGTGCAGAGCCAGGAGAAACCCTGAGCATTGCCAGGTGTGGCCCAAAAAAAAAAAAAAAAAACACCCACAAGCTTAAGCTTGTTCACACCTAGGGCTCTGCCATGTGGGCCCTAAATGGTTGATGGTCTGACATAGAAAAAGACTGGGCCCCCTGGGATGAACCCCAGAGCCACGGCAGAGCCTGGCAAGCTACCCGTGGTATATTCGATATGCCAAAAATAGTAACAATAATGGACTTCATTCCCAATGAATGGAGACATTACAGGCGCCCACTCGAGCAAATCAATGAACAACGGGAAGACAAGTGAAGTGATAAACACCCACCCCCACCCCCCACCTGAGTCATAGATTCCCCTTGCCCAGGCTGGATTCTGAGTTGTCGTTCCCCACTGCATACGCCCCCACCAAGGTTGCCAACACCCCAGTCTTCCCCAGGTGCCTTCGTGTTCATTGCCTGCATCCCCAGTTCCAGCTTGCCCAGACTGACTGGTTGTCAGACTCCTCCCACAGAAGGGCTCTGGTCCACACCCATGCTCCAGACAAGAATACGAATTGGGCCAGATTTCCTCTCCATTCTCCTGGGCCCATGCAGAGCTGGCAGCAAAGGGGAGAGACTGGCTGGTGCCCAGCTGCCCGGGGAAGCCATGCCAGGACTGGAGCAGAAGGGCCGCTGTGTCTCTGCCCAGGAACTGGCTCCCAGCCAGCATGGCATCTGCTCTGCGTCTGGAGGCCGCACACTCTGATCCCCGGCAGTCTTGAGGCTCTTGCACGGTTTTTCCTCAAAAGCTACTCAGTGTTTATTGGTCTCCTGTCCTGCACTGGGTCTCTGGGATTCTCCATCAAGCTGGAGGAGCTCCAGAGGCCTTTGTGTCTCCCGAGCCAGGGCTGAGTGGGAGGGGACTGACATGTTCAGGAAACGTTTGCCCCAAGCTCACCCTTCCCCAGTGCATTTCTGAATGCATCTGTGTGTCCTGGGACGCTGGGTACCAGGCCCGATTCCTTCCCCTTCCGGCTGATATCATGTTTCTTTTTCTTTTCTTTTTTTTTGGCTTTTGGCTTTTGGCTTTTGGCATCACACCCAGAGATGCTCAGGGGTTACTCCTGGCTCTGCACTTAGGAATTACCCCTGGCGGTGCTCAGGGAACCCATAGGATACCGAGGATCAAACCTGGGTCAGCATTGTACAAAGCAAACACTCTGCCCGCTGTACTATCGCTCCAGTTGGTGATATCATGTTTCTTGACCCGGTGAAGTCATGGATGCAGAGGAACCTAAGTCAGTCCGCACCCAGCTGTGCTCAGGGGGTGTTCCAGGGCTACACCCAGAGGTTCTCGAAGTGTCATGCTGTGTGGAGGTCTTACTCAGGGCCCCACACATGCCAGGCACTCTGTCAAGAGCCACAGTCCTGCCCCACAGAGGGACTTTTTGAGCACTTAGAGATCTAAGCAGGAACTCTCTCTCCTTCCCTCCCTAGTTTGCTGTGTTTCCTTGTTCCACCCTCTGGTTATTCTGAGAAATCAAATGAACTAATGAGGTGGCCGACACTAAGCTAATTACAGAGCTCTGACCCTCTGCGGGGCTTTTTAGCATGTGTCACTGGCTGAAACAGTCTGTACCAAAGGTCAGCCCAGCCAGTCCCAAGTTGGCAGAAATTTCGCTGCTCTTACAGAGCATTCAGAGTCCAAAGAACAGTGACTGGAAAGGCCGGGCGACATGTTTATCCCTAGCAAAGCTCTGGGCCAGGCAGCAGTGCTGGACATCATGGTACTTGGCACTCTGGCCTCGCACTCAGCTGGCCCCCTGTGAGCTACAGAGTGAGCATATGTAAGGGGGCCCCGCCCTCCCTCACGGTTCATTATCTCTGCAAATGAAAGGTTCAGAGCAGAACCTGGCAGGTAGCAAGTGCTCCGTGACACCTGCTTGCTGTTATTATTGGAAGCACATAACAAATGCCTACTAGTTGCCTGTTTGGGGAAAATAATTCGATTAAAACCTAAATGAGCAACCCCAAATGCAGAGCAAAGGGTAAGGTACTCCAGCGGGAGGGCACCTTCCACTTCACGCGTGAAACCAGTGAGAGCTGCTGTGACCAGGTTGTCAGGCTAGCTAGTCCTTGATATCCTTTGTATTTAATCATTATTTAAAAATAATTATTCATTGATATTCTGTGGCTTACAATAGTATCAGTAATAGTTTCTTAGCCACATAATCCCAGTAACACACTAGTGTACCCCCTCCATCTCCCAATGACTCCAAACCCCTCCTCCCAACCTTCCCAACTCAATTGTGTGAATCACTGCTCTCATTACGGTATTTTTCTTTAAGGAACATTTAAAGAAATTTTCTTTAAATTTCTCCCATTATGTTTGTTCTTTTTTTTTTCCAATCCGCCCAGGTATGCTGAACCAGAGACTCTCAGACATGGGGCAGAGTTGCTCCTTGCTCTCCCTGTGCCCAGCTGCTCGTGAGGTGCCCGGGCAGCATGTGAGGTTCTAGCCCTGGCCTGCCACCCCAGCAGAGCCTCACAACAAGCCAGACCACCCCTCCCCTACTCCATGGGGCCCGCCATTTTCCACATCCGGACTTCCCCCTCGTCACAACTCCACCCAGCAGACCAGACTATCACAGCCGGATCATCGACTCCCACCCTGCAGCAGTTTTTTTTTTCAATCCCGGCTACGCGGTTCATCATTAAATGCTTTATTTAGAGGTGACTACAAGAGTATGCCACCCGCACGGCAAGCCTGGCAAGCTGCTCGTGTAGTATTTGAGATGCCAAATACCAGTAACATTTATATTAGGTCATTCCCGTGACCTAATATAATGGTTTGAGGCTCTCTATGCTCCTGGAGCAAGCGGATGCCTTTGGGTTCTAGTAGCATGAGACAGGACATATGGAGACATTACTGGTGCCTGCTCTATCAAATAGATGATTAACGGGAAGATAGTGATAGTGATGTTTGCTCTGAACATTTGTTGCCACCTTACTGCATGTCCTGAAGTCCCACATATAAGACATGACTCTGTATCTGTCCGCTTCCTTCTGACCCGTGTTACTCAGCCTGATAACTAACCTCTAGTTCCATCCATGTTGATGCAAATCACATGATTTTGTTCTTTCTCAGAGTTGATAGTATTTCATTGTGTAGATATACCACAACTTCCTATGGGAAAGTCATTGAGTTCAGCCTTTACTATTGACTTTGTTGCAGTGAGACCCCACCCCATTACCTATATCCACCTGCATCATCTTTTGTTTCCTGTCCAGTCCACATCAGCGGCTTTCCAAGTTCATGCATGGCAGGCCACACTGTCTGTGCACCTCCCACCACAGCCCTCAGTCCTCCCCCACCCGCTGGAGCCTCTGTACACAGTCTTGGAGAGCAACAGATGGAAGAAATCTCAGTAGTGAAGGGGACCTGATGCTGGGGCTTCTTTGAGTGAGCCAGGACGGGGGTCTGATTACTGTGCATTATGCCGGGTGTGACCCAAAAAGCAAAAAGAAAAAAAAAAATATATATATATATATAAATCTTTGGATAGAAAAATGTATGAACAAGCCATTATTTTAAAATTCATTGCACTTTATGTTTAAATTACATTTATGTTTACAGTCAGACACACAGGGTAGAGCTGCTACTGGCTTTCCTTGTGCTCAACTGATCAAGAGGCACCCAGGAGGGAAGGCGAAGTTCTAGCCCTAGCCCGCCATCCCAACAGAGCCTTGCAAGAACCAGAGGAACCCCCCACATCAAGAGGGCCGCCATTTTCAACATCCGAACTCCACAGCTTGTCAGAGCTCCACCCAGCAGAAAAGCTGATCTCTCCCCATTGCGGCTCATCAGTAAATGCACAAGATGAGAGCCTACTACTGAGAGTATACCACCTGCACGGCAGAGCCTGGCAAGCTACCCGTGTCGTGTTTGATATGCCAAAAACCAGTAACAATTATAGACCTCATTCTCATGACCTGAAGGAATGGTCTGAGGCTCTTCATGTTCCTGGAGAGTGAGCAAATGCCCTTGGGCTACCCTAGCTAGCGACAGGATGTATGGAGATGTTACTGGTGCCCGCTCCAGCAAACTGATGAACAATGGGAAGACAAGTGAAGTGACAAGTGATACTTATGCTCCATGATGTTTTGAGACTCAATTTCCCCAGTCAGATATCCAATTCACCTTTTCCTTCTTGGCTGTTATATGTTATAACAGTTATAATTTAGGTTATAAGGAGCTGAGTAAGACTGTCTCCTCTCAAACCTATCCCCAGCTATCCAGGTGGGGCTCACTGCCCTGTTCACGCTGCTATGGCTCTCCTCCAGTCCGGTGACCTGGATGGGGTCAACGTCACTGCACCCAGAGAGGTCTGGAAAGGCAACTCTGACCACGGCCTGAGCAGAGGCTTGAACACCTACATGTATGCACCTCTCATCGAGGCCAGGTCCCGCGGGCCACCTCTGTCTGTCCACTGCCTGTTCACTGCCCACAGCTCCTGCCCCACAGCTCGCCAAGCTCACTTTCGAAGTTCTCTATTTCTTAGGGTTTGAACCCAGGGCTTCGCCCACAAAGGCCATGCATGCTACCACGAGGCCTCTTTCCCAATCCCCTTTTGGGTCCTTTGCCCCAAACTCCCTCCTTCCCTGTGCCTTACTACCCTAACAGGGAGTTCTTGGTTTGGATCTGTTTTTTCTTAAGAAGTTATGAATTGCAAGCCACAATGTGTAGGTAGGGAGGAAAGGAGGGAGGGAGGGAGGGATGGAGGAAAGAGAAAGAAAGAAAGAAAGAAAGAAAGAAAGAAAGAAAGAAAGAAAGAAAGAAAGAAAGAAAGAAAGAAAGAAAGAAAGAAAGAAAGAAAGAAAGAAAGAAAGAAAGAAAGAAAGAGAGAGAGAGAGAGAGAGAGAGAGAGAGAGAGAAAGAAAGAAAGAAAGAAAGAAAGAAAGAAAGAAAGAAAGAAAGAAAGAAAGAAAGAAAGAAAGAAAGAAAGAAAGAAAGAAAGAAAGAAAGAAAGAAAGAAAGAAAGAAAGAAAGAAAGAAAGAAAGAAAGAAAGAAAGAAAGAAAGAAAGAAAGAAAGAAAGAAAGAAAGAAAGAAAGAAAGAGAGAGAGACAGAGAGAGACAGAGAGAGACAGAGAGAAGAGGGAAAAGTACCTGCCATAGAGGCAGGTTAGGGAGGGGGAGAGGGAGGGAATCAGGGGACATTGGTGGTGGGAAATGTGCCCTGGTGGAGGGATGGGTGCTGAACACTGTATGACTGAAACCTAATCATGAACAATTTTGTAATTGTATATCTCATGGTGGTATAATGAAATTTAATTTAATTTAATTTAAAAAAAGAAGTTAATAGAACTTCCTGACTTAATTTTCTGATTAAACGGTCTAGTTTATTGTAGGTAACAGCCCTTGCTTAGGCATCTTGGCAGCTTTTTCTCCACATGGACTTGCCCCCAAGGCCCCCCTCCCCCATTTCTCCTCCCCTGCTGCTCACTCAGCTTCCCCTTAGTAATCACTGCTCCCCTTGAGGGGAATCTCCTCTGACCCAGAGCAGCTCAGGCCTCAGGTCTCTGGGCTCCTGACTTCCCTCCATGTCACCTCTCCCAACTTGACATTTCTTCACTGGCCAGCACATTCCTTGATTTATATCTAGCTCCCCCGATGGGGTTATAAACTAGACCAAGTTAGAACTTACAACTATTTTGTGCAACTGTGAACACCAGCATAAAGCAGGAGCCTGACAAAAAAGATCTATCGGGCCAGTGAATTTCACTGTCTAGGTACCCAGGGAGTTAGGAAACCCCCTAGCACACCATGAAGTATGTGTGGAGCATATTTCACATTATGGGGCGGAGGGAGTAACGAGGATTACAGGGTGGAATATGTTCATGAAAAATTCCCGAGTTGGACATCTCTATTGCAAAATTTCTCCAACAGAGATAAGGGGGATGGAAATGTGAAGGGAAGGGAGAAGAGTAGGAGAATGGAGGGAAGAGAGGAGAGGAGAGGGAATGAGTGCGAGGGGAAGGGAGAGAAGAGGAAGGGAAGGGAGGGAAGGGGATATGCAAGGATTAGAGGGGAGGAGGGGAACAGAAAGAAGGGGAGAGTGGAGGAGAGAAGGGAAGGGGAGGGAGGCAAGGGAAGGAGACGGAAGAGGAGAGACAAAGAGGGGAGGGGTAGGGAAGAGGAGGGGAGGGGAAAAGGAGAAAAAAAAATTTCTCCAACAGTTCCTACAGCAGGTAGGGTGTTTATCTTGCATGCAACCAACCTGGTTTTGATCCCCAACATCCTTATGGTCCCCGAACACTGCCAGGAGTAATTCTTGAGTGCAGAGCTAGGAACAACCCCTGAGCATGGCCCAATGCAACCTGCCCCACACAAAAAGTTCAGAGATCCTTGACCCATCCCCAATCCCTGCCAATCAGCACTGTGGCCTCCAGCAAGCCCTTTCTTTCTTTGGCACTAGAATTCTTAGAATGGTGACCGAGGAGTGGGACTGGGAAATGTGATTTCTGGTCTCTACCAAGCCAACCTACGGTTTCCTTTGCCGAGTACACTGATTTCAGATTCCTACACACACACACACACACACACACAGAGAGAGAGAGAGAGAGAGAGAGAGAGAGAGAGAGTGAAACTTTGGCACTAACAGTGACTTAGTAGTGAAAGTGAGAATAAATATCCTTAAGAAACAAATTCTCTTGCTTCCTTGGTTGTCAGAACAAACAGCTGCACTTGAAAGAGACTGTTGGAACCAGAGCCAAGAGGATACTTGGTTATCTTCAGTTTAATGCTAAGTTCCACAAGATCATGCAGTGACTTAAGCTTTCCTCTTCCACTCAAGATCGTCAGAAAGAAGTTGTAACCTACCATTGTGTATTCCAAAGGTGTGATATTCAGCCTATATTGGTAAACATTATAACATAGGCAAGGCTTTTGATTGTTTGTTTTGCTTTTTTTTGGTCACACCCGGCAATGCTCAGGGGTTTCTCCTGGCTCTGCACGCGGGAATTACTCCCTGGCGGTGCTCAGGGGACCATATGGGATGTCGGGATCGAACCCGGGCCGGTATGAGCCGCCACGTGCAAGGCAAACATCCTACCCGCTGGACTATTGCTCTGGCCCCCCATAACATAGGCAAGGCTTTAGAAAGAAGTTACTTACAATTGTTGATGTTACGGTGAAGAATAAATAAGGAATCTCAGGCACATTAGCTGTAGGGTTCTCCTTGCTGTCTGGGGGTTTATTTCTTCCCATTTCGCTTTCATGCCTTCTCACTTCCATTCTTAGCTCCCTAGAATTAGAATGTCTAACATTCTTTGGCTCAGAACACAAAGTAATAATTATTTCCACTTTGTCGCCACAACGGCAGCCCGTGTCGCCTATCTGCCAGCACCACTGAAATGCAATAAAGAGAAAACAGAGTCAGATAGGAACCCAACTCCAGTCTCTCCTGAATAAGACGGTTTTCCCAACAGTCCGGAGGACCTTGAAATCTGCTTTTTCTCTTACAGCGTGTTTGATGCCCCGCTGGCTCAAATTCATAGCTGGAAAACTGCCTTCCAAGGCACCGGCGCAGAGTGTCAGGAGCCTGGCCTGGGTGGTAACTCTGGCCTGGGTGGCATCTGAGAAGCTGCTGTTTGCAAAGGTTCCTGCTTGTCTAGACTTTCTCTCGGTGGTGAGCCATGTGTGGGATCCTTTACAGTGATCTACAGCGAATCCCCAGAGCAAACCTAGACAGTGAGCACCCCCACCGGCACGCATTGCACACCGCGCAGCTTCTGCGCTTTCTAAGCCACACAGCACAGCATCAGCCCTACCTCAGGGCCCTCCGCAGTCATTTTGAGGTGAGTTTCCTGCTAATTAAGTTCATTGCAGTTCTACCTGCTAAATTTGCTCTTGGGAAGTTGTTCAGAAAGCCTGAACACAACAGAAAATGAACACATGCTCCCCAAATGCGGTGTGCTCCTCCCCTGGTAGGCGAGGTAATGAGTTCTCCAGGAAAGTGATAGCCGTTTAGATTTTCATACGAGGACCAACCGAAATTCTTCACATCCCCATTGTGAGTTGGGGAGCAAAAAAAAAAAAAAAACATTGTTCCTCATCCCCCAAAGTTGGAAATCTCTATTACAAAATTTCTCCAAGATCAGGGCTGGCCAGAGAGCTGTGACAATTGGGTACTTCATTTCCTCCCTGCACTCACCGAACACTGGTCACTCTTCAGCTATCAGGTCTGAAAGTAGACAGGAGAATGTGCGAACCTTCAGGTACCCGTGGGGGAGGAACAGATCAGGGCCTGATGGAGTCTCCCTGCTCAGAGGCAGCCTACTCCATTACCAAGTTGCATGATATTCGAGTCCCTTGGGGTCAAGTGGGTAAAGTGAGCTTTCAAAGGAGAAAGCTACACAAAACAATTTCAAAAGGGAAAAAGCTCGGGTGTTCAGTTCCCCAGAGAGAATAATTGCTTATTCGTGTTGAATACAACTACGTAAAATGACTTGGTCAGCATGTTTTCCCTCCCCCTGAATCTTTATTCTTCTATCTCTAACGTTTCAAGTATCAGCAGAATCAGAAGTAATTGTAAAAGCCTGCGAGTTCTATATGCTATAGCCTTGGTTTTATCTGTTATAACCTTAGCTATTCTCTATATTCCGTTTCAAAGCATAATGTCGTAGCCTAGGTTCCTACGCTCCCTCTTCTTTTTGTTTCTTAATTTACTTCTTTGTAAGTGGTAGAAACCTCATCAAGTGGTGCTGGGGTGGGTGAGGGAACCAACCAAGCCTAAAGTAACGGAAGGCGCGTGGAGTGCTTGGAATCAAAGCCAGGCACTCATACATGCAAGGCACAAGCTCTATCACATAAGCCACAGCGCTGGCCCCTAAATATTACACTTTATCTCACAAAAACTTCATAGCACATGAAAATTTTATGTGATGCTAAATAATAAAGCAAGATATAAATTTATATACAGTATCAAATACATACTTTGCTATAAAAATAACTAAGAACTATAAGTCAACATCAAGATATGGGCTAGATTTAAAAAATATATATGAAAGCACTTAAGCGACCATCCATAGAATTAGTTCCATAAATTATACCAGATTTGGTGGTATAGTTATATGGGATTGCTGCAAAGAATGAAGCTACAATACATGTACCCTCATGGAAATACTTTCCAGGGCCGGAGCGATAGTCCAGCGGGTAGGGCGTTTTCCTTGCACGCGACCAACCCGGGTTCTATCCCCAGCATCCCCAGGCACTTCCAGGAGTAATTCCTGAGTGAAGAGCCAGGAATAACCCCTGAGCGTTGCTGGGTGTGACACAAAAAGCAAAAAAAAAAAAAAAAAGAAAAGAAAAGAAAGGAAAGGAAAGGAAAGGAAAGGAAAGAAAAGAAAAGAAAAGAAAAAAGAAAAGAAAAGAAAAGAAAAGAAATACTTTGTAATATACATTTGGATTGCAAACAAGTAAGACGGGGGGGGGGGTATCCAGTTCTCTCCCTCTTGTTATTGGGGCAGTGTGGGGCAGTATCTGGGATTGGATTCAGGGCCTCCCACATGCAAGGCGTGCACACTACCATGGAGCCACATCTCCAGGAATCTCTTCCTCTTTCTCATGCACCTCCTTCTCCTCTCCCACCTACCCCACTGAACACAAACCATTAAACCAATCAGCAGAGGGTACTTGGGAGAAGAGAGATAAGTCAGCAGACTTTTGGGTGCCTTTCACATTCCCTTTCAATGAGCCACTGTCCTTTTCAGCTTGTAGCCCAGACTCACCTACTAACACCACAGAGCAGGTAACTAGGGCTTTCTAGTGACTGTAAAGTGCTAAGGCTTGGAGGAAGCAGTAATTTGTGTCATGAAAAAAAAAGGATCACTGGTCAATTAATTCCCTGAGTTTCCATCTGTAAAGTGGGGGCTCATCACCACCTTCACAAAGGCAGGTACCAACTGGTAACCAAGAGTGTTTGTCACATTGGGGGGACCAAGCCCACCAAGAACAGGGGACAGAGAAGAGTAACTATGCATGGCTCAACAAGCCTCAACTCACTCACTTTACTGTGTGCAAGTTACTTCATCTCGCTGAGCACCTGTTTCCTTAGCTATAAAATGGCATAATAAACATAGCTCGAAATATTATTGGGAGGATTAAACAAAATAGTTCACAAAGGAGCACACAGAAAGTACAAAGTAAGTATCAAATAGGTGTTAATGATTCTCTCTGATCATTTATGGCTTTTAATGTGGTTATTCTTGCTTGGGTACACAGCCAGTAAGACCAGGGTTTAAACCCAGGGCTTTGCACTACCCACAAGATGTACAGGCTACAAGACAGGCACAGAGTGACCATCTACAAAGATTCCTAGAGGGACCAGGGAGACAGTTCAAAGGGCTGGAGCACATATTTAACCAGGAGCCCCAGGTTGAATCCCCGGTACCATGCAGTCTCCCACGCACTGTTGGCTGTGCTTCTCCCTGCCCACCCCACAAAAAAAACAATCATGTCCTAGACTCTCTGAAACAGGTTAAATTTGTCTCTGAACATCAAGCTTCATTACCTGGAGGTTTTTAGGGAGAGCTTCGGGAAGCAAATCCTTACCACACATACAGCTGGGGATGGAAGCATTTGTCATTCCAATAACTTGTCAGGCTCCATCAGTCCTTACAGGGAAAGCACAGGCCTAGTAAGTGCTTGTCATGACAAATTGCTTTCTTCATACCACACGGTCTGGAATGGAAAATTAGACTCTACTTGGAAGTAGCCCTCGGGCCTGCAAAGGGGAGACAGAGCTTACGTGGAGCCAGAACAGTGATGCTCATACTTTCCCTCCTCATTCTTTAAGAAGTTAGAGACAAGCACATTTCCTATCTCAGCTCTGCCACTTCCTTCTCTGGGAAAGCTGAACCAGCTCCGTTAGTCTCTGAATTCATGTTCCCATCAACAGAGAGGGTCGTTTCTTCCTTGAAGGGTTACTGGAAGGAGCAGGGATACTACAGAAGGTAAATATGGCAAGTGAAAAGGATGCAGTGTGAACAGGATGCAGTGTGAGCAGGGATACAGTGTGAACAGGATGCAGTGTGAACAGGAATACAGTGTAAACAGGGATATAGTATGAATAGAATGCAGTGTTAACAGGGACACAGTGTGGACAAGCATGCAGCATGAACAAGGATGCAGTATGAACAGAGGCACAGTGTGAACAGGATGCAGTGTGAACAGATGTACAGTGTTAACAGGGACACAGTGTGAACAGGAATACAGCGTAAACAGGGATATAGTGTGAATAGAATGCAGTGTTAACAGGGACACAGTGTGAACAAGCATGCAGCATGAACAAGGATGCAGTATGAACAGAGACACAGTGTGAACAGGATGCAGTGTGAACAGATGTACAGTGTTAATAGGGACACAGTGTGAACAGGGATGCAGCATGAACAGAGACACAGTGTGAACAGGAATACAGTGTAAACAGGGATATAGAGTGAACAGAATGCAGTGTTAACAGGGACACAGTATGAACAAGCATGCAGTGTGAACAGGGATGCAGTATGAACAGAGACAAAGTGTGAACAGGATGCAGTGTAAACAGGGATATAGATTAAACAGAATGCAGTGTTAACAGGGACACAGTGTGAACAAGCATGCAGCAAGAACAAGGATGCAGTATGAACAGGGACACAGTGTGAACAGGATGCAGTGTGAACAGAGGGACAGTGTTAACAGGGACACAGTGTGAACAGGGATGCAGCATGAACAGAGACAGTGTGAACATGGATGCAGTGTGAACAAGCATGCAGTATAACAGGGATGCAATATGAACAGAGATGCAGTGTGAACAGGATACAGTATAAACAGAGGTGCAGTGTTAATAGGGACACAGTGTGAACAAGCATGCACCATGAACAGGGATGCAGTATGAACAGAGACACAGTGTGAACAGATTTCACAGAACAGAGGTGCAGTGTTAACAGGAACACGGTGTGAAGAAGCATGCAGTATGAACAGGGATACAGTATGAACAGAATGCAGTGTGAACAGAGGTGCAGTGTTAACAGGGACACAGTGTGAAGAAGCATGCAGTATGAACAGGGATACAGTATGAACAGCGACACAGTGTGAACAGGGATGCAATGTGTTCAGTGTGAGTGGGCTACAATGTGAACAGGATACAGTGTGAACAGGTTATAGTGTGAACAGGATACCATGTGAACAGGGTACAATGTGAACATGATGCAGTTTGAGCAGTATGCAGTGTGAACAGGGAGCAGTGTGCCTTACCCTTTGCTTCATAAGCAGCGCACTATGGGGAGTCCAAATTAGAATGACCAGCCTCCACAGCCAGCAAAGTTGGACAAGAGACAGACCAGACCCACAGCTGCGCCCCTCGTCCCATGTGGAGCAGCCCATGGAGTTTCGGAGGACGGTAAATGACTCAGTCCCTGGCCGAGTCCAATGTGGCACCTAGGGTTAGTAGACATGTGGGGGAGGCCGAGCTGGCTGGACTTGGAGCAGGGATTTGGGCCCCTCCACCTCCATGTCAGCAGGTGTGGCTATGGGCTCACAGTCTCCACCCCAGCAAAGCCGGACAGGAGACAGACCAGACCCAGAGCCACACAAGAGGCTTAGATAATAACGAAGGCTAGGACCATGTCTTTCTCAGGATCTTTCACATTTATACACTGTAATGAACATTGTAGTTGCAACAAACTGGGGAGGTTAATAGGGAATTGTTGCAGGACTCCTCTAAGGGCCGCTGCATCTGCTCTGAATTGCTGCCTGCAAATCACTTTGTAGATAAGGGGGGTAGTCTAAATGTGGCAGTTTATCTGACCATGTATTCTGTACTAGCTGGTATAAATATTCTCCCATGCTACCACAATCATCGTGGGACTAGCTAGATCTTACCAGCATATTAGCCTGGCCACGTAGGACCCCTAAGTAATTAGACCAGAGAGAAATGCTGTTTGCTTCCAAGCAAACAAGCATGGCTCCCTGATATACTCAAAGGCAACTAAAATATAAAACTACAATGAAGTAGAAGAGACTTGTGAAGGCTTGGAGAAATATTTAACTGGCATTAGTATTAGTCTTTGGTACAGAGACATGCCATCTCAGAAACCCCCTTCTCTACCCTATAAAGGCATTTCCAGGCAGATCTTGGCTCAAAACATTAGCATACAAAAGGGCCTGGGTGAGGTACAGAGAGGGATTACCTAAGGACATTTGACCCTCCCTGCTTTCCATAACAGTGGGAGGAAGGTCTGAGTTGCAGGGGTATAAACTAGCCTGTTTCCTCTCTTGTTCGCTTCTTTTTCGGCTCTCTCTTTGTGAGCACTCACCCTTCTTGGAAGTCTTGTCTTCTTCCTCCCTTTTACAGAGCCTTTACACGTGGTGGCCGCCATCTTGGCCTACACGTGGCTGAGGGTTCTAGCCTGGAATCCTAAGCACTGGGCTTTTCCTTTTGCTGATTTGTATGCCTGAACCTGTGATAAGTAAAGCCTTTTAAAACTGCATCGGAGCACTGCCAGGAGTAATTCCTGAGTGCAGAGCCAGGAGTAACCCCTGAGCGTCGCCGGGTGTGACCCAAAAAAGCAAAAAAAAAAAAAAAAAACTGCATCGGATTCCTGAGTTTTCATCCATTCCTCGCCAGCTCCGGAGGTAGAAGGGAACTCGCTTCCCGGCACTGTCGGGGACCCCGACGGCGCGCCCGACAGGGAATGAGGAATTATAATGTCATACCAGAACTCACTATTGAATACACACATAGATACTTACATCATAAACCATTTATATCTGTAGGGCAAGCCACAAAGTGTAAGAGGAGAGAGAAATACAGAGACAGAGACAGAGACAGAGAAAGAGAAAGAAAAAGTGCCTGCTATAGGGGCAGGCTGGGGTTGGGTGGGAGGGAGTGTTGGGACATTGGTGGTGGGAATGGGGCACTGGTGGAGGGCTGGAACACTGTATGACAGAGACCCAATTATGAACATCCTTGTAATTGTATATCTGTGTGTTACAATAAAACTTAAAAAATTAGAATGGCAACTGATTAATACTGGGTCATAGTGGAGCTTCCTACCTCCTTCCTTGACCTTGCTTCGTCAAGTCAGGCACATTCACTTCAAAAAAAATATATCACTCTATACTTACAATTTGAATATAAATACACTCACAGCTATGTGATGTTTCGATCAAGAGCATGCACTAAAAAGTTTTCCTAGAACTCTTGAAGGTCTCAAGTTCTTAATATTTTTTTGGCTTTTGGGTCATACCCAAAAGTGATGCTCAGGGGTTACTTCTGACTCTGCACTCAAGAATTGCTCCTGGTGGTAGCTAGGATCCATACGGGATACTAGGAATAAAACCTGGGTGGGTCGCATGCAAGGCAAATGCACTACCTGCTGTACTATCGTTCCAGCCCCTCCAGTTCCTAATTTCTGTTTCCTTCTTTGAGCGAGACTCTGCTGGGTGAGAAGTGGTCAGAAATGAAAGTGAACCCAGAGTTAAATAAAAACACGACTGGCAGAGTTCCTAGCTTCCGCTTTCTATTTTCTTGTCATCTCTGAACCACATTCCCAGAAGCGAGCTGGCACTCCCCACAACACCCAAAACAGTGGCCTCCGCAAGCTGAACCGAGCGTCCCTGTCTCTAGCCCTGTCTCCCTGGACCTCTCAGAGCATCCGAGCCAGTAAACCTGGCCTCCTGCGAGTCCCTGCCTTTCCTCAGCTACGAGAGCACTCTGTGGCTTCCTTCCTACCCACACCCTCCTCTTTCTCCATCTTCGTGGGAGCTCTCCTGCTCCTGGACCTGGAGTTACCTTAATGCTGAGTCTTTGGACTCCTTCTCTCACGACACACATCATCGCTGCGCCCTCCTCCAGCTCCCTGCATTTTTTTTCTTTTTGGTTCACACCCAGCAATGCTCAGGGGTTACTCCTGGCTCTTGGCTCAGGAATGACTCCTGGGGACTTGAGTGGTGATAATATAGTGGATAGGGCGTTTGCCTTGCGGGCCATCCCAGGTTCTATCCCCGGCATCCCATATGGGTCCCCTGGAGCACCAGCCAGGAGTAACCCCTGAGAATTGCCAGGTGTGACCCAAAAAAGTAGATAGATAGATAGATAGATAGATAGATAGATAGATAGATAGATAGATAGATAGATAGATAGATAGATAGATAGATAGATAGATAGATAGATAGGATAGATAGATAGATAGATAGATAGATAGATAGATAGATAGATAGATAGATAGATAGATAGATAGATAGATAGATAGAGAGAGGGAGGGAGGGGAGGGAGGGAGGGAGGGAGGGAGGGAGGAGGAGGGAGGGAGGGAGGAAAAGAAAGAAAGGAAGGAAGGAAGGAAGGAAGGAAGGAAGGAAGGAAGGAAGGAAGGAAGGAAGGAAGGAAGGAAGGAAGGAAGGAAGGAAGGAAGGAAGGAAGGAAGGAAGGAAGGAAGGAAGGAAGGAAGGAAGGAAGGAAGGAAGGAAGGAAGGAAGGAAGGAAGGAAGGAAGGAAGGAAGGAAGGAAGGAAGGAAGGAAGGAAGGAAGGAAGGAAGGAATTATTCCTGGCGGTGCTCAGGGGGACCGTAAGAGATGCCAGGGGCAGAACCGGGTCAGCCGCATGCAAGGCAAACGCCCCTACCCCTGTGCTATCTATCACTCTGGTCCCTGCTCCCTGCATTTATATATCAGAAATGGATGATTCCCAGATTTGTACCCATGGCCTATATTTCACCCCTAATTTCCAGAAGCACTTGTCCAGCTGCCCGTTCCACACCACCCCACCCCTACCCCCAAAAAGCTTGACTATTTAACAGGCTTCCCTCGCTTCACACATCCCAAACCGGACTCATTCTCTGTCCTGAAAATCTGCACCTCCCAACCTCCTCATCTCCAGGCTTCCCATTTCTCAGATCAGAACAGTCAGCTCCAAGGCTTCTCCCAGACAATATGTCCCTTCTGCCAGCCTCGTCCTGTTGTCTGGCAAGGTGACTGTAAAAGACCTGAAACTGGGACATCTGCCTTGGGGGCACTGCTGAATGCAAGCCTGAATGTGAAGGTGGGACGTGAACCATTGTTCTCTGTAACCAAGTGTGGCTTTTCTCACAAAACATGTCACACACAGCAAAGTTCTTTATTATGGAGTGAAAATAGAATAATTGGTAGCAGAACATGACTGTTTCCTCTCGGTGAGAAATGGTTGTGCAGACCTTAGTTGGTCTCAGACTCAATGCTTCATTCATTAGGGGACCTCTCCATTGGGACTCTCAGCCAAAGGCCACCCAGTTTTGCACCACACACTGAATTTCCACATCTCATACATTAGTTGCTTAGAAACTTAGTAACACTGCAATGACCAGTATCAAGTCTATTGGCTAAAGCAGGGTTCCCATCTTGCAAAAGGGGTCACAGAAAATGCTTGGCTCTCTGGCTTCCATTTCCTCCTGGGTATTTCATCTCAATACTCCTTCCACCTGATCAGGAAGTTAACTTCTGAACCAATTTCAACCTTAGAGTCCAAGGAGTCACTACCAATTAATTTGTCAACTTTGGCAAACAGGTTTGAACCTCATTGGCTTTGCCTGCCTATTCTGGTCCTCCCAAGTCTTTGTGTCATCACACGTCCCTGCTCAAGAACAAATAAAAGACGATAGCAATAATGCTCTATCATGGAAGTTAGGTGCAAAATCCAGCCACCTAAAAGATGGTAAGCAGTTCCATATTACACTCACCCTTCCTTTAAACTGTATTCAAAAGTTACCTAGGGCGAGCGAGCCCGCGGGAGGCGTTGCCTGCACGTGGCGGCCCGCGGCTGGGTCCGACCCGCACCCTATGGTCCCCGAGCACCGCGAGGACCTGAGGCAGAGCCAGGGAACCCTGAGCACGCCGGTGTGACCCAAAAGCAAAAAAAAAAAAGTTACCTAATAGTTCCAATGAATCATTAGGATGGGCAATCTATTAACAAAATTATGTTTATAAATATAGATCAGAACCCGACTCAGATTGCTCGAGGGGCGAGTAACATTTCCTTGGACCCTATCACGCAGTAGCCCAATGGCACTGGTTGATTAATAAATATATTAGTATATTAAATATATTTATATAATATATTAAATATAATATATAGTTAAGTGAACTATTATAATTAATAGAACTATTAGGATTCATCCTTTACCAAGGTATATTCCTAAAAGCCATAAGACGCGTGTGGGATTGTAGTTTTTATAAAAACAATGGGATAATTGGAGGTTGTGTTTCTGATTAAGAATTTGGCAACAGATAAATCACAAAAAATGATTGACAATAAGGCCTACAATGAAAGGTCCCCAACAATGATTAATTAAACTGTTAAACTTTAAAGCCCTTTAAAGTAGCCTAACTACTCGGTATCTGTAGGGATTAGTCAGTGTTCATAAAATGCTCCCATTCCATAGAAGAGCACCCAACTCTCCGGAATCACCAGTTAAACCTAGCCAAAATGGATACAGGCGATTAGTACACGGTAATCAACTTTAAGAAGTGGGTTTGCCTTCTTAGGAATTAAGTAGGCTTTGGGGGATAAACTCTATGGCCCTGATTTCTTTGGAGAAGCAGCTACTCGGGTGATCAAAACCTAAGGGTTCCTAAAGCCAGGGCATCAGACGGTTTGCTCCTGAAGCTGCCTTGGCCAACCATTATGCTGAGGGCAGCAACAACAAAATGATCCCAGCTCCTGCTGGCCTCAGAGGCACGCCTGGCAAGAACATCATTTCCAGTCACTGCACTGCCTAAGTACCAGAAGATCTGATCCAGTTTCATTTGTATCTCGGTTGTCACCATTTCTTCCTTCTCTTTCACGTATATTTTCATGTTTTTTGCTAACTTTTCTTATCTTGCTGTAAAAGTTTGAAAGTTTCACTTCAGTAACCTGGAATCTACAGAATTTTTTGGGGAGGGGGCTTTTTGGGTCACACCCAGTGATGATCAGGAATTGCTCCTGGCTCTGCTGTCAGGGATTACTACTCCTGGCGCTGCTGGAGGACCATATAAGATGCTGGGGATCGACCTGTGTTGGCTGTGTTGGCTGTTGGAAGGCAAACGCCCTCCCCAGTGTACTATTGGTCCAGCCCTCTACAGATATTTCTGCCAAAGCTTCTCACCATCCATTTGAATCACAGTAGCTCCTCATGCTCCACAGTGCCGCCAAGCTACTTCAAACAGAATCTCTTGGGGGATAGTCAGATCCAGTTCTTTGTCCACTTTTTAGGAGGAGAGGGGATTTCTCCAGTGGCGCTTAAGGTCCCTGAGGCCATCCACAGTCCTGTGGCACAGGCCTGTTGGTTCAGTACTGGCCCTGAGGAAAGGAGCTCAGCATGGTGGAGCTGGAAGCCACCAGGGCACTGCTGAGAGAGAAAGAGAGAGAGAAAGAGAGAGAGAGAGAGAGAGAGAGAGAGAGGAGTGCGGTGTATGTGCTGCTTAGAGCTGCCTGCAGGCAAGGATCTAACTCAGGATATACCACATGTAAGGATCATGATCAAATCCTGCAGTATACAGGATCTAACTCAGTCTGCTGCATGCGAGAATTTAACTCGGCGCTGCAGGATCTAACTCAGAGTCTGCTGCATGCGAGGATCTAACTCAGAGTCTGCTGCATGCGAGGATCTAACTCAGAGTCTGCTGCATGCGAGGATCTAACTCAGAGTCTGCTGCATGTGAGGATCTAACTCAGAGTCTGCTGCATGCGAGGATCTAACTCAGAGTCTGCTGCATGCAAGGATCTAACTCAGAGTCTGCTGCATGCGAGGATCTAACTCAGAGTCTGCTGCATGCGAGGATCTAACTCAGAGTCTGCTGCATGCGAGGATCTAACTCAGAGTCTGCTGCATGCAAGGATCTAACTCAGAGTCTGCTGCATGTGAGGATCTAACTCAGAGTCTGCTGCATGCGAGGATCTAACTCAGAGTCTGCTGCATGCGAGGATCTAACTCAGAGTCTGCTGCATGCGCGGCATATGGCCTACCCCTTTGCGCTCTCTCCCACCCCATAATCAGTATTCTGGATGGAGAGCTCCCAAAGTAGTGCTCGGGGCCACCCCTGTGATCCCTGGCCAACCAGGCCAGCAGTTCAGTGCTAGGGCAAGAGGATGTGGCGTTACTCAGGTCCTGTAGTACCTGGACCACCAGGGCTGCTCCGTGTGCTGAGGATTAAGTACAGACAAGGGGCATGCAGGATACCTGCCCTAACCCCTAAACTCTCTCCCCATTCATGCACTTTAAAAGCTCCCAGCGGGAGTGACCAGGCGGGACCCACCATCAGGCTGTGACCTCCACCGTCCCTTGCCAGAACATTCCCTACCTCAAACCAATCTTCCAATAGTCTCATGGCCACCACAGTTCAGGCTCTAGGAAGAGAAGCTGCTCTTCCCAACGAATGTGAATCCTGGGGCCGTACAGTAATCAGGTCACAAGATAAAAGCCTGATCTTGATTTCTGGAGACAGTTTTCTTGCCAATCAACAGACAACCCTATTCGCAGAACACCCACCCACCTTGAGGCTTCTCTCAAGATCCCCAAGGGGTAAAGTTCAGAAAAAGCCACCCTGAATCCTCTTACTAATGCTTTCCTGTTGCTTTTTCTTATTTCTTCTTACTACTCTCTGCAGTGACAAAGGACCACACACAAGGGACCTTAAAGCAACAGGAATACTCACTGCTGGGAAGGCTGGAGTCCAGAATCAAGGGTCAGTATGGACACGGGCCTGTGAAGGCTCTGGAGACTGCTCCTTCCCGCCTCTTCCAGTGTCCGATCACCAGAAATCCTTGACAGACTCTGGCTTTTGATTGGTCACACCACTCTCTACCTGTCATCCTACACCATCCTGTGTCTCAGTCTGAGACAGAGCCTTGGGGTTTCAGGCCCACCTCCAGCCAGCCAGCATGATCCCATTTTAATTGTATCTGCAAAGACCTTGTTGCAAAGCAAGTCACCTTCAAAGTTTTCAGAAGAGAGCCTGAGAGATAGCACAGGGGTTACAGGCATTTGCCTTGAACGTGGCTGACTCTAGTTCAGTTCTCAGCGTCACATATGGTCTCCTGAGCACAGAGCAAAGGTATAAACCCTGTTCACAGCCAGTTGTGTCCCCTCAAAGAAGGGGTGAGGGATTTCAGAATAACATAAATGGGCAAGTAGAGGGGTGGAGGCTTTTGAACCCAGAAAACCTCAGAAACTGTATGTGGGTATTTTTTGTTCTCCCTCTCTAGGATGCAAATAGCAGAAACATCCATTTATCCCCTCTATTTTCAGGACTCTATCCTTCTCTTAAAAATTGAAAAGAAGGCCACCTGCTCAAAATCAAAAGACCATTGGCTAATTAGGTTGGCCTTTTAAATGCTATCAAGACACAGAGCAAAGAAATACTATACTTGTAGTTTTTTTTTCTTTTTTTTTTTTTTTTTTTGCTTTTTGGGTCACACCCGGCGATGCTCAGGGGTTTTTCCTGGCTCTGCACTCAGGAATTACTCCTGGTGGTGCTCGGGGGACCACATGGTATGCCGGGATCGAACCGGGGCCAGCAAATGCCGGCCACGTGCAAGGCAAACGCCCTTCCCCTCTGGGCTATCGCCCCGCCCCTATACTTGTAGTTTTCATAGATTTTATTCCACATTCTGGTCGGTGTGCTGTGCCCACATCTGTTTAGAACAGAAACATGCAATATTTATAGTGTAATCAACTTATTTTTTCACACCCACGCACACACGCATACACACACATACATACACACAGAATTCCACATTCCTACTCTAATTGTTCGAATTAAACATTCTAACTATTCATTAAAATGATCCAAGAAGCCAGAGCGCCTGGGCTGGTGGTCAGACTTCGCAGGCATTCCCATGAGGTCACCATTTAACACCAATTGCTGCTACTTCATCAGTAATGTTGACAAAATAGGAGGCAGATTTTAGCCAAATCTGTTGTGTGCATTGTTCTTCAGCCCCAAATCCCAGATGTATTTGCAGTATTAAACCGTGGTGGATTTTGAGGAATGAGAAGAGGCATTTCTAAAACCCCAAGTGTCCCCGAGGTTTCTGGAAAGACCTAGGCTTGGGAATTCACTTGTCCCACTCCCGTTTCCTCCTGTCATCTGAGCTGTCACCTTGGAGATGGCACAGCCCATATGTGCTTCCATCTGTGAAATGAGGCCCTGAACAGAACATGAGGGGAGCAGAAAAACAGCCAGCAGTGTGGACTTATGCCCACCCTAAGGAGGCCTGGACCCCTTGTGTGCAGAGGCGTCTGATTGCTGCACTGATGGCTGGAAATGGGTCAGCCACAGGACTCAAAAGCAAGAAGAATGCAGACTCGGAACTGGACTGCCTGGGTTCTATCCTAAGATCTGTTTGGAGAGAAGTGGGGGAGAGTGGCAGGAACCCAGAGCCTAAACTCCCTTGAGCCCATTTGTGTACTGGGGGGCGGGTGATACTGGCAATACTGACCATGACTGTAACCCCCACCCCACCCCAGGACACACTCAGCCAACACTAGCTGTTAGGAACTCACTAAGAGCCCTGAGATCATGGCGTCTGGGTCAGCACCTTGAGAAGTCACATTCTAGCTTTGTGGGTGGAACATCTGGGTAAATTAGCAAGGTGGGCCAGGTGTGAAAAAGAGAGTGGTGTCAGGTGAGAGAGACGGCCCAGTGGGTGGAGCACTGGCTTCATAGATGACTTGGGGTCCATCCCCAGCACTAGGTGGTCCCCTGAGCACTTCAGGGAAAGCCCCTAAGTACAGAGCCATAATAGACCGTAGAATAGGTCATAGGACTAGACTGTAAGCGCCATCCACCATGGGTGCGTCCCCAACAGCAACGACCAGAATGAAAAGCGGGCTGCAGAGTGTTCTCCTGATACTCAGGTCTGCCATTGCTCGAACCCAAGTATCCGTCCTCTCTGCTCACACCCCTGCTACCTGGGAAGCTTCTTGAGCTGCGGGGAAAGGCGGGAAGAAAGGGAGTAAAACAGGGCTTTTGGAGCTTGAGCAAAAATCTCTCCATGATGAACGACACTGGGGGAATCCTCCCTTTGAAAGTCAAACCATCACCAGACCCACAGAGCGTGTTCCCAGCAGAGCTTTGAAGCCAGACTGGTAGGCAACGAGGAAGTAAAAAGCTGCCCATCTGAGGGGCTACTGCCAAATCACTGGGGGCAGTGGCCACAGAGGAAGGAGCCGTGGGCAGCCCCCTACCCCTGTATCAACAGTGGTAGGCACAGCAGGGTGCTGAGGCTCAAACGCAGCAGACTTAAAATCATGCTGTACAAAAAAAAAAAAAAAAACTGTGCTAGACCAGGTTGATGATTCTGTGATCAAACACGCCTTCTCATGGATAAGGCACTAGTCCCATCCCTGGCCTACTATTATAAAATATATCTTCAATTTTTTTTATTGATTCAGATTCGGTGCTTTACAATACTGTTAATGGTGAATTCTCATGGTCATAACCACAGCCATCACTAGTGTACCACCTGCATCCCTCAAGGACCCCAACACCCCTCCCTTTCGATACTCCCCACCAACTCAATTGCACAGACCAGTTCTCTAGGGGTGCTATCTTTGCCTTTGAGATCATTCTGTATCTGTTCCTGTCCTTCTGACTGACCTCACTCAGCATGGTATCCTCTCGTTCCATCCATGCTGCTCTAAATTGCATTGTTTTGTTCTTTCTTAGCACTGCATAGTATTCCATTGTGTGTATACACACAACTCTTCATAGATTCATCCATATTTGGGCAGTAAAAAAAATTCTCTCACCCATCAAGGACTCAATCATGATCAAGGTTAGAGCATAACAATACAGTACATTCTTTGTATATATGAGGCCCTGTGTTCAAGCCCTAGCACCCCCTGAAAAAAAATTCTAAATCAAGTATCAAAATATGCATACCCAGCTATGTTAGCCTCTTGGTATTCTCCCACAGTTTCAGGCCCCTCCTTGGTATTTGCTTCTCCTTCTCCTCTCTCTGTATTTCCTCTAGCCCCATCTGGGATGAGGGTTCAAGATAAGTGGACAGGGTCAGAGCAATAGCACAGCGGCTAGGGTGTTTGTCTTGCATGCAGCCAACCTGGGTTCGAACCCTGGAATCCCATATGATCCCCGAGCATTACCAGGAGTAGTTCATGCAGACCCAAGAGTAATCCCTGAGCATCGCTGGGTATGGCCCCAAAACAAAAACAAACAAAAAAGATAAATGGCTCTGTGCTATGTCTTTCTGTTGTTGCTTGTTTAGGAGACACACCTGGTGGTTCTCAGGACTTACTCCTGGCTCAAAGTTCAGACACCATTCTGGAGGTGTTTGGGGGACCCTATGGGAAGCTGGGTATTGAGCCAGGAATATAGCATCACTGTCTTAGGATCACATGAGCCCAAAATAAGAAGAAACATCCCTTGAGGGCAAAATCTTCATGGTTGGCCTTTTTCTTTTGATGTTTATTTCAGGTTTGTGACCCAGGAAAAATGTGTCTTAGGGGCAAAAGGGTGGCGGGGTCCTAGGACATGCAGCACAGAAATGTGAATCTATCCTAGACGATAACCCGCCTTGCCCTCTGGGGAAACCCGGGCTTTCTGTCTGTTCTCTACCCAGCATCCAGTAACCCGAGGTCACAGCAAGGAAGGACTCTGCAAAGAACCCGTCAATTACCTAGTGTTTTCCAAGAAAGGAAAACAGGGCCTTTTCCTCCCATTGTTAGGATGACAGAGGAGCATCCCAAGGAGGGAAGGAGCCCAAGAGGAAACTGTGAGGCTTATGAGGTTCAGTCGTCTTAAGACCAGTAGAGAGCTGGAGAGATGGTACAGGGAGGGGGTAGTTATGACTCTCCAACCTGGCTTCATTTCTGGCACCACATATGGTCCTCAAAGGATGGCTAGGAGTGACCCCTGGGCAAAGCCAGATGTGGCCCAAAAAGCAAAACCAAAATGAAGGACAAAAATGGTCATTTGGATCACCTGCCTGGGTGGGCGAAGAGAGGTGAGAGATGGGCAGATTAGGGGGTCTGTTGGTGTGTCTGCTTCAGTGTTTAGTGTATTTGAGCACTTTTTCCCCCTTAGACTATCCAAGTGATGCTCTTTGACATATACAAAGATCTGAAATTGTGACATAAATTTTAGAAATTCATTCATTTCTGAAAATCACCAGATTTTCACTGTCCACTTTAGTGTATTTCTCTTCAGTATTTTTCTTAGAATATCTTTCATACAGATTCTATTATATACTGATTTTCAACCTAATAGGGATATAGTGTTCCATATAGTTAAGAATCCCTATCATAAAAATATTAATGAATTCGTATTATTCCTTCAGGTCTCTATTATCTACTTATTTATTCTTCTAAGTCAGATATCCAAGGTTCTCATCATTTCTGTTTTTAGAGCTAAGACACAGCAGGTATTTGAGGCCGAAATCCTTGGGGGACTTTGAGATCCTGAAGAATGAATCTCCAAAGTGTCATTCTCAAAAGGGCAGAGGGCATGGTTGAAGCTTTTGTTAAGTTTTACTAAACTCTCTCAAAGACGACCGTGCTATTTACAGGCCAACCAACCCAGCACTCAGAATGCCCAGCTGGCCTCCTCTGGTCAACCAGCCTGAGCCCTGTGGAAGCTGGGACTCGGGTGTAGCAGAAAGGGGAAACTGTAAAAGCTGCAGTAACCTGCCAGATTTGGTAGAGAGAATACTTGGCTTCCTCCCAGAGTCGTGAGTATTAAACGCTTCTGTGTATTAAGCACTTCCCTTCCATGAGTACTAACAAGACAGCAAAATGGATGAATCACGCTGTGGGAAACTCAGACTCCTAGACCAGGGCTCAGAGAGGCAAGAGTTGAAAGAGGCCACTGGGGCGGTAGGGGGTAAAATATCCAAATTTCTTTAGGTTGAAAGCAGCAATAAAAATGTGACTCTGACCAGCATAAGCAAAGCAGAAAGGAATCTGCTGGACATGATACTGGGGCTAAAGTGTGATGTCTACTGCCGGGCAGGTGGTACCACACATGGCAGCCATATGGATGATGCTCTGGAAGTTGTGTGTGCCCTGCCTGTACAACCACATGTGCCGTGCCTAGAACAGCACTGGATGTAAGACTGGGCCTATATTGTTGCTATGTTATCACTCAACTCCAGCGTCAGTCAATATTTCCGCCAGTTATACATGAATTACCAGGTAACAGAATGCCACTTTATGTCGCAGCAGCGTATATTACTATAGACATTGCTAAACATTATTTCATTGCTGAACTATGGACAAACAGTACATAGTCTGGGGAAATATTGCTGGTTCACAACATTTTGAGGAGCACTGAGAGAGGGTATTTAAACTGCAAAAGGTAGGCATGGAAACAGAAGTCCAGAACAACTAGACCAAGCTGTCAGACTCATGAAAAACCACCTCCACCCCACCACGTGTATTTCTCTCTACCTGTTGGTGCAATTAATCTCACTGCCAGAACAGTTTTCTCCAGAAAGTAAGAAATCAACTACATTCATTCCATGTAATGGCTTACAGCTTCAGAGAAGTAATTCTTGGTCCCAGAACTTCCAGCGAAGGGACTTCGTGGCCGGGCCCATGCCCAGAGTTCAGTCCTATGTTAGGAGGTTGGTCACTGAAGGAAACATCAGCTCCCTGAGAGCATGTGAATAAGGCTGGGCGCGGCTCTCAGATGAGGGGGTACAGGGCTATCAAGCATGCCAGGCAGATAAAGAACAGCACTCTTTTCTTGCACTTGCATTACACTGATTACATTTTTTAATATTTTTTATTTATTTTTTTTCTTTTCCCCAAATTTTATTACACCACTTTTAAACATATAATTGCAAGATGCTCATGTAGAGTTTTGGTTCTACAGTGTTCCAACACCCATCCCTCCACCTGAACCCATCTCCCATCACCAATGTCCCCACCTCCCTCCCCCCTCCCACACCTCAACTACTTGGCGGGTTCTGTATGTCTTTTTCTCTCCTCTCTATCTCTCCCTCCCGCCAAACTTTCCTGCACATCGTAGAATGCAGTACATTAAAGGACATAAATGTTTCCGCTAGTTTGATGGACCATGCCGCTGCTTGTGGCCGCATGACTTAGGGGCCTTATGGTCAGCAGCATCTGGACAGCGAAGGTGGCGGCTAGTGTGGTGAGCCGAGTCTCATCTGGCTGCTTCCGGGACCCCCCAGAGGTGATGGGTCCACTCCCAAAACTCATCTGTTCTCCCTGGGAGCCCCATGGTCAGCTGAGCCTGGGGAAAGCAGAGTTCCAGCTTCCCCAGCATTTGAGACTGCATGCTATGACTGGTCGCCCCAGGGCAGCTCCTGGGCGGGGCCACCAGGCTCGACAAAATGGAGTGGGGAAGGGCCGACCCCTGACTCCATCTGACGAATTCCCAGTGATTCCCGCTTCTGGGAGCTGCCTACCTGGGCTCGAACTGGTTTTCTCTGTTAATCTGGTCTTGAGGTAGTATCCCAGCGTCCGGACAGCGAAGGTGGTGGCTAGTGTGGTGGGCGAGTCTCATCCGGTTGCTTCCAGGACCCCCAGAGGTGATGGGCCCACTGATTACATTTTTAAAACTAAATTCCCTCTTTGAAAAAGTTTCTGGGAATGGAGAGATGGGAGGAGTGAGAGCATTTTCCCCGGCACGCACCTAACCCCAGTTAGGGCTCTCAGCACCTCGTATGGTCCTAGGACTGACCCCGAGCACAGAACCAGGAGTAAGTTCACACCTTGAACATAGCCAAATGTGGAAAAACATTTTTTTTTGAAAAAATGTTTTAAAAGTTTCTGATTAAATGTGAGGCAACGAAATTTTACCTTAGAGATTCATGAGACTTATTAGCATATTAAAGACTGACAAGTCAAAAAAAAAAAGACTGACAAGTCATGTAAAAAGAAAACTTTCTAAACTATGTTTAATCCAGTATTTAAAACCCTATTTGATCATTGTTTGAATATAATACCCAGTAACACTCAATGAGATGAGTGTTTAAAGAATTCATTTGGAGAAAGCCCTTCTTGGTGATAGATGTTCTCCAGCAAGATCTGACTCTAATCTTTAAAACAAAACAAATTTTTAATAAACCAGGGACCTGGCTATTTATAGAAACTGGCAAATTGTTTGCAAAGAGTCTGTTTATAACAATAATGAAAACAATCAAGAGTACCAATATCAAAGCTTGGAGTTTCGTGTATAGTCTTATTAATGTGAGCACATCTCTGCTGCCCCCACCTTTGTTCTCTGGAACATTCTTTCCCCAGGACACTCTTGTAGGTTGTTCAGAACCATTTCATGTAAAGCCTGGTACCCTGGCCCCTGGAGGTAAGGTGGCTCCATATGCCATTATGCAGTCAGCCACTATGGTTGGAAGAACTAACTTAATAGAACAGAGCATCTGTTTTACCAGGTGTGTGCATGTAATAAAAGGCCCCACTGAATGAGTGATACACGTGAGAGCAGCCTAAACATCATCCCACATCTGGGGAAGCTTGGAGGCAGAGCTGACACTAATAAGCATAATGAAGGTCCTCTCCTCTGTAATGAGAGATTAGCATCTTATCCCAGATCAGTCAACTGGATTACAGGTAACCTGGAGGATAGAACAAATGATGAGGATCAGAGGGCATCACAGAGGTGGGCCACCAAGTCTGGAAACACCATGAATGGATAATAAATGGTTATGGCTATTACATTATAATGCATAATGAAATAACATCTGTGTGTCCAGACTTTGTGGCCACTCTGTAGTCAAAGCTATTATTTGTATAAGTGCTCACTAAATATCAGGAAGCATTGTTCTAAATTTAGCCAATTTAATTCTCACAACAAGTCTATTATGTGGGTGCTGCCATCATGTCCGTGGGAACAGGTGAATAAAATGAGACACCAAGGAAAGGATTCATAATCAGGAGAAACCACATCTCCAAAAAGATATGTCTACAGCCATACCACCCTGAATGTGCCCGATCTTGTCAAAAAGATATGGTACCACCAAATCTTCCCAGGAGACTGGTCTGGACTGAGAACTCTGGGGACTTCTCAAAATGGGGGTGGACAGAATCCCTCTCTGAAGGTATAGCAGCCCGCATGCACACCCAACATCTTACAACATAGAAACTGCCCAGCAACACAACTGAACCTTATCAAACTGCCAAGCCACTAGATTGCTCCAGCTCAACAGCTCCTGAACTGCACGATACCTCCCAAATTTTACAATACTGTCAGCCCAAAAGTGTCACAGCAAATTTGATGGTAAAGTTGCTTAGAAGACCTAGAAGACTCAACTAGGACTAGAAGACTCATCAAGCTCAACTAATCCTAAACCATAACACAGAAGGCTCAACTAGCACTAACCAGCACAGCTGATATTCAGACAATGACTTTAGTATCATCATTGTGAGATAGAACAGTTATCATAAAGTGACTACTTTCCATCAAGTTTTATTATCAAGGTTTGAGAATTCCATTTGCCTTTTTTGTTGTAACAAGCAATATGAAGCAAATCTGTTAGTGTCTGCAAGGGTGGTGGCTGAAGATCTGGAAACATTGGAGGAAGAAATTTCACACCAGATTGGTGATGGAATATTTAAGGCCTGAAACAACTTGGTGAATCACAAAGTTATAATAAAATAATAAATAATAAAGGAAGAAAAAACAAAATCTGGTGCAAACTCAAAGTTGGTGAGAAGAGGCGATAAACTTTGAGCCCATTCTCTTACACACACACACACACACACACACACACACACACACTGTAGTCCACTATGCAGGAGACATAAGTCCCCTATGCTCTGCTGAAGAGTCAACTAGAAGGGACTTAGGCTAATGACTTTTTTTCAATCTTTACCACAAGTGACATGAAAATTATCATCCCAATTGACATCTTTTTTTTTTTTTTTTTTTTTTTTTTGCTTTTTTGGATCACACCCGGCAATGCTCAGGGATTACTCCTGGCTCTGCACTCAGGAATTACTCCTGGAGGTGCTCGGGGACCACATGGAATGCCGGGATCGAACCCGGCCAGCATAGGCCAGCCGTGTGCAAGGCAAATGCCCTACCCGCTGGTCTATTGCTCCGCCTCCCAACTGACATCTTTGCTGTTTGGTTTTCTTCACAACCCAGGAAGGCAAACCAGACAGGAGCTATAGTTTCATTTTTCTGAGGAGAAAGCAGAACGTTGAACAGGCTCCTCGCTCACCAAACAGCAGGACTGTGTTCTCTGACTTCAGAAACTGCCTGCCTTTAATGAGCGAAAACAATAACACAGAAGACTCAACTAGCACCAAACAGCTCAGCAAATCCTTAGACAATGACTTTATTAACACCATCGTGAGATACAATGATTATCACAAACTTTCTTTTACTGAACTGTTTTATGATAATTCCATTTTCCATTTTGTTATAACAGCAATATAAAGTGAATTATTTTCTGCCTTTGAAAGGGCAGGCTTCGGGATGGGTGGGAAACCAGGAACACTGGTGGAGAGAAGGTCCAAAACTAGTGGTGGGATTGGTGTTGGAACATTCAATGCCTAAAACAACTGTTTTATGAACAACTTTATAAATCGTGGTGTTTAATAAAAATTTTAAAAAAGAGAAATCTCAGAAAAAAAAAGAAATGGCTTTACCCTCATTTTCTGTGTTGGATTCTGTGGAAGCCAATATTCAAGATGGCCCCTAGTGAGAAATGTTCCTCTCCCACACTAAAGAGACTTGCTTATGGATGTGCTTTCTGATGCTAAGTAATAAAAGACATTGACACGCTTTCCTTGATATTTTTTGATCTCTCAGACAGAGCGAGCTGCTGTGTTATGAGGATACTCAAGCAACCCTACACAGAGGCCATCCAGGTGAGGAACCAAAGCCTCCCAGTCACACAGACACTAATACGCCAACCCTGACAGTGACTCGCCTGCAGCTCCCGCTTCTGTCAGAGACCAGCTGACATTCTGACTCCCGTCACACGAGACCTTTTGATGGTGAATTTTGTGCATCAATTTGACCAGTCATAGGTGTCCACATTAAATATTATTTAACATGTGTCTGTGAGGGCGTTTCTGGTTGAGCTTAGCATTTATTTGGTCTGGTGGACTCAAGAAAGCAGACTGCCCACCCCCCAATACGGGAGGACATGGTGCCATCCACTGAAGGCCTGAAGAGAAGGAAAAGCAGGAAGAGGAGGGATTCTTTGCTCTCTTTCTCTACCTCACAGGCTGAGCTGGGCCACTTCCTCACACGCCCGCCTCCCCTCAGGACTCACGCCACTGGTTCCTGGTTCTCAGAGCTGCAGACTCAGATTGACCTACACTCGGGCTTTCCTCGCTCCCTCTTCAGCGCCGCAGTGGGCAGATACTGGACCCTTCAGCCTCCGTAATTATCTGAGCCACTTACTCACCTCTCCTTTTATAAAACAAACTTGTGTTAAAGGTTTTATATTTATGACAGGATATGTAAGAGTGTTGATTATGATTTATGGTGATAAATTCACATAAACATATGTACACACTTATGATTGCTTACATATATACATTCATATGTGCACACATACATCATTTTGGTTCTCCTCTCTGGGAAAAAACGCTTCTTCCTATAGATCCCAAGTCAAATTCATCTTACAAAGTTATTCCTGAATTTATGCTTACAAAAACGGAAATAATAAATTATATGCTCTTTAAAATCAGGCCTTTGGACTTTTTTTTGTTGTTGGTTGGTTTTGGTTGGGTGTGTGTGTGTGTGTGTGTGTGTGTGATTTGGTTTGGCGTCATACCTGGCATTGCTTGTGGGATACTCCCAGCTCGCGCTCAGGATCACTCCCAGCAGTGCTTGAGGGACAATGTGGGTACCAGTGAACAATTCTTGGGCTGTGGCAAGGAAAGCACATACACTAATCTGATTTAACACCTACTCCTTAAACCAGTGTTTAAGTGTTTTTGAGGATTTGGGGGAAATTTGTTAGGCAGCTATAGACAACTCATACAATTTCTAACTCTGCAAGTTTATCCCAATTAAGGTCAGAATTGGCTCTGATCTTGAGTAAGTCTTTGAGATGGGGGCCAGAACAATAGCACAGCAGGTAGAGCATTTGCCTTGCATGTGGCCAGCCCAGGTTCGATCCCGGCATCCCATATGTTCCCCGAGCACCACCAGGAGTAATTCCTGAGTGCAGAGCCAGGAGTAACCTCTGAGCATTGCCGGGTGTGACCAAAAATAAGCAAAAAAAAAAATATATATATATATATATTGAAATGTTCTCTGAGACTCAGTTTCCTCACCTGCTAAATAAAAATTTGAGTCATTCTTCAAGTAACTAACTCTTGTAACTGAGCTCAAGGAACACTGTGCAAAGATGAATTCTAGGCACAAAAATATCAGTTTACAGAAAACCTGAGTCATGTATTTGTAAATATTTCATATTTCATTTGTCCACCCAAATCTATCAATTCATAAAGATCTAATTTAAGACTTTGCCATCAGGGGTCAAGGAGATAACTCAATGGGCGGAACTCATGTTTACATGTAAGAGGCCTGGGTTCCATCCACACACTACATATGGTGCCCCAAGAACCTGTGTAGTAGCCTCTGAGCACAGTCAGGTATAGCCAAACACAAAAATAAATTGACTCTTCCATCAATAACCCACAAACATGTCCCTGAGAATCCCAGAAGTGTTCTTACAAGATGCCCAAGAAGAAGGCAGGCTCTCTCTGTTTGGTTCATCAATATGTCTTCCCTCTCAAGCACTCTGCAACCTCTCACCCCCTATCCCTGCCCAAGGCTGAGCTCTGGTGCCTCTGAAGTCTCCCAGGGCAAAGCAGACCATCAGGGCTGTGACGAGGCAACACTCTGAGTCACAGTTGCTGGTGAGGTGTCAATGGTTGCACTCTGGAAAGAAAAGGTCCTGACTTGTAGTTGTTATTGAGTTCTGTGGAGTTAATCCTGCTCCTTCAGCTGATGTAAACCTCCCAACAAGGCATCCCAGAATTCTGAACTTAGGAAAAGATACCCACAGAGTCACTGGCAGACGACTCTAACACACCCAAAGCTTGGGCCCCTCACTCACCCTGAATGTTCTCTTCGTTATATCAGAATCTCCTGGAATCTGCCTCCTACCATGCTGCCCATCTCTCCCTCAACCCAGATTCTCGGCCTCTCTCCTGCCTGGTCTACGGAGAGAACCACATCTTTGCTCTTTCCACCTCGGAATTCTCACTCCATCCTTCCTCCTCACCCCCACTTGCACACAAATGTCTCATGGTCCCACAGTGCCCATCCCTCTAATTCCCTGAGGTGAGGCCTGTGGAGATAAGGGAGTAGGGAATGGGAGACTTCTAGAACTTTCTGGTGTCAGAAGCTCGCAGGACCCTGGTACAATCCCTCACCCTACTCTCACAGTAAAAATCCCTTTTCTTGGGCTCTGTGTCTCTTAAGTTGTTCTAAATTGAGTAATTACAAGCTCCAGACCACAATATGACCACATGTTAAAGGCTCTGTCCAGACCCTGACCCCAAAGGTGAATGGTAGCCAAGTCCCTTTCCTCAAATACATTCAAATTGAAGTTAAGGTTCAAGCAGATGATGACTTGACTTTCAGATTCTTTCCTCAAATTTTTTACAAGAGAATACCCTTGGCACATTAGCCCTGCAACATCACTGAGACCTAAGCAAAATCTCCCGGCTCCAGCAAGGAAGAAATGACCAGATGCTCACTAGCATGTCAGACACTATGTTTGTCAGCAGTTGCCCACATGTCTTAGTTTCATCTACAAAATGGGAACCATTATCTCTGCCCACCTCGGGGAGCAGTCGGAGGGCAAGTGAGGTCCTAGATATTAAGGGACCCATTGTAAGCAATAAGATATTAGTGATTGTGATTGGTGAAGTTTAATTGCTGTACTAAAGATCGTTTTAAGCAAATTGAACTGAGTACGTTCAATTTGAACATGATGCGAGACACCATGCCAAGTGTTATTTAGGAGAAAAGAGCACATTAAAGACCAGTCTTCAAAGAGGGCCTTTCGTGCTGCCCCTGAGTTGGGCACACCCAGGAATCAGACATCGTGGAGCTGCAATGGCTTTCATTAGTGTGCAGAGGCCTGGTGTGAGGACCCAGGCACACTTGTTTACACCGTGTCTTGTCCTACATGTCCCATCCACCTTTTAGCAGATGTGCGGAAGAGAATTAAAGGAGCTCGTGCCTGCTGCCTTCTCCCAGGACGAGCATAACTGGGTCACACAGAGCACGACAAAGCTGCTTCTCTAGCCTTCGTTACTATTGGCATTATTGTCCAGACTTTCAAAAACAAGGTCGCTTATTCAGAAGGAAGCCCAGTTTCCCTTTGATCTTCAATACCATGGTCATACTCTGCCCGGCAGCCTGACCCCCCATGTCTCCATCTCACGGAAACTCTATCGGGAAAGAGCGTCCCTGAGGCCTGAAAGCAGAGACTGCACAGAGCGTTATGTCATTCCACCACTTTTGCCTGAAAATGTCTGAGGTCCAGTTCTCCGAGCACTGAAGAATGTGTACCGCTTCCCTTCACCCACTCCGTGGCTGAGCAGGGAGAGTTTCGTTAGTAACTTTCAATAAATCACCCCAACCCAGCTGCCTGCAAAACTCCTGCAATTACAGCAGCCACCAGGCATCCTCTGTAGTGCTCACACACACACATGCATGTGCACACATGTAGACAAATGCACAAGCACATAAGCTCACACATGTGATACTGGGAGTGCGGTTTCCAGTTCATTCATGTCATCTGATGTTTAGAATAATAGGTTGAATCCTAAGCAACTCCCTTTTTTTTTTCATCACTCTAGAGCTCCATGATCTGCCGAAGGAGACAGACCGAACAGTCAGATAGCCCGGCCACAGGGAGACCATTTCTTGCAATGGTATAAAAATACCTGCTGATGAAACACTCTGAGCAGGAAAGAACAACTCACTTTTCATCACCCCCAGAGCCCAGGCCACTGATCCACACAGTTAGAAGCCAAGTATGGAAGGAAGGGGGCTTTTATGAAGGGTCGGAATGTCATTCTTAATAATAATGGCATCTTAAAACCACCAAATTAATTTATAAATTAACAAATAGATACGTTGGGGTCCTGGAGTGGCTCAGAGCACCTGCCTGGCAAATGAGTGGTCAGGAGTTCAAATTCCTACAAGCACCACCATCTGCCCAACCCACTGCCACCACTAATTTCCACCTTTGTCCACAGCCAGGAGTGTGTGAGCACCACCCAGGGGCGTGACCCCTGGGGAGCACCACAAGTAAAACCTGAATGAGCGCCAGAGCCCGGCAGTTTGGCCTCTAAGAAGCACATGTGTGAACATCCCAGCAAGCCCTGGGAGCGGCCAGTGAACACATACACAAGCACCACACACCTCAGCACCCCCTGATGGGTGACCCCAGTAAGCACTGCAGCCAGGAGTGTGTATTGCCTCTGCTCATGACAACATCCACAACAATGACCAGAAGGAATAAAGGGAAGGGAAACATTTTTCAGGCCTGTTCTGGGGCCAGGAGATAATACTGCAATTAGGGCACATGAAACAACCAACCCACATTCAATTCCTGGAGCAACATGGTCACCCCACGCCCAGCATGGCTGGGCTCCTCCCGGTCTCCCTGACACCGCAGCGCCTTCACAGCATTGCATCCTCGGACCCTTGCACTGAACCACTGGCCAGCTGCCCGAGAACTGCCAGTGGGCAACCCCCAGGCCTCCTGAACACCACTCGGGAGCCCACCAGGAGAAACACATGTTTTCAATAGAGAGTGAAAGATCCGTCCCAAATATGATATATAAAAGAAACACAGTAAGGGAACAACTATTGGCGAAAGTCTTCAGACTGGGGGTTTGGTCTACAGAATTGAGCTTACATGGGGAGGGGGCAGGGGGCATGCAGGTGGGAGGGGGTCAGTATTTTTTAATTTTTTTTTATTTTGGGGGTCAGTATTTTTAAATCACAGAACCTCAATAAAAATGGCTTTAAAATAAAGTATCTTTATTAAAAAAAAAGGTGTTTTCTCCTGATAACCAATTTGCAAGTTCAGTCACACTGGTAAGTACCACCGATACGCTCATCCACTGGCCACGATTCAATGACTTGAATATAAATCTCAAAAGATCAACAAGCAACAAGCAGCAAAGATGCTCGGTCCCCTCACTAGACTGGGAAGGGGACGGGTAAGTCCCAGACCGTCCCAACAGAGTCCCAGCACCTAGTACCACTGACCCTGAGCCCACAAAGCTTTGAAAATTGGAGGCTCATATATCTACACGTTTTCTTACAAACAGATGACGAATTCTACTATACTATATCCCGGTAGAACAATATTCACGGAACTTCTCTACTTGATGATTTTCTTCGTAACTTTCATGCACATGAGAGACCACTAATTTCTTCTATCAACGAGGTGGGGAGGGGGTGGCCATCATCACAAAGATGAATGGGGGAACAGGAGGGCAAGCCAGCGGAGAGGGAGAGGGAGGGGCAAGCCAGCAGGGGAGGGCTGGCCAGTGCTCAGGCCCGAGAAGTTGGTCTTGTAGTATTAGGGACCACACAGTCACCCCGGGCGGTGCTTCACGGCTATACGCAGTAATGATTGGAGATTCCATAGCAGTGTCGGGCGCACACACGCAAAAAGTGTGCCCTAATCCCTATATGATCTCCTCAGCCCCCACAAGGATTTTAATAGCTGCCTTGGCCTCTGCACTGCAAAGTCTGTGGGACTCCCGGATTCTGTAGCCCAAGCTCCACTCAGGCTCTGGCCGCAGGATGGCTAGTGTGGGAACACAAGGCAGGTGGTGGCGGAAAGCTACAGGGCAAGCGCGGGCAGCCAGTCAGGCCCTTCTTTAACTGCGAGGGAGGAGTGGGAAAGATTCTCTGTGACTAGCATTTAAAAATGGCCTCCTTCCCTCGGCTGTGCCCCAAAGGCACAGGTTGGGTGCCTCTTCAAAACCAGAAATAATAACATGTAACAGCCACCTGGCGAGGTCCCAACCTGCCGTCTGCATCAATTTCCCTTGGTTCAATCCAATGCAGAGAGATAATGACCTATCTTAGGTTTAATTAACATCTGGGCCCTGCTGCTGGGAGATTCCCAAACCCACGTCTCTCTGTAATTGCAAACCTTTCTTTATTTGGCCACTTTGATGACAGACACATAATGGAAGCCACGGCCCCAGCCCTGCCCACAGCCTCATACTCCGCCAGCTGACAATCGCCCTCCCCACCCCACATATTTCCCCTCCTTTCCCCTCCCCATCTCCTTCCTATCTTTCAACCTCCCAGGAAACATGCCCTTCATCCCTCTGCCCTAAGCATAGGAATGTGAAGTCCTGATCTCCTGTCCAGAGCTAACATCTCTTCCTCCACCACCAGGGTCTACCTGCCCTTCGCCACCCAGCATATTGTACTGCAAAAAGATACAAACGGTGCCTTCCTTTCTACTCCACTTCACCCTTTAACTCCGAGGGCCCCATCTAAAAACTAAGTTATGAATCCTGCTGTCTGATGTCCCGGGAGATTGTAAGCAGAAGGAGAGAAAAAATAAAGACGTTCTCTGGACCAAAGTGATAGAACAGAGGGTAGGGTGTTTGCCCAGCATGCGGTCAACATGGGTTCTAACCCCCCACCCAACCCCCACATCCCATATTGTCCCCTGAGCACCACCAGGAGTAATTCCTGAATGCAGAGCCAGGAGTAACCCCTGAGCATCACCAGGTGTGACCCAAAAATGCCAATATTTTTTAAAAATCTTCGACACCGAGAGCGATAGCACAGCAGGTAGGGGCGTTTGCCTTGCACGTGGCCAACCTGGATTCGATTCCCTGGCATTCCATATGGTCCCCCAAACACCGCCAATAGTAATTCTTGAGCGAAGAGCCAGGAGTAACCCCTGAGCATTTTCAGGTGTGACCCAAAAAGAGTAAAAAAAAAAAAAAAAAAATCTTCAGTGGGTCAGGGATACAAATTAGCTTGTAGAACACTTGTCTTGCAGCTGAGATCAACTTGTAAAATACTTGATCCACAGAAAATCAGCTTGTAGAACACTTGCCTTTCCCTGAGATCAATCCCTGGCACTCAAAAGAAGAGGGAAAAGAGAGGAGAAGAGAGGAGGAGGGAAGGGAAGGAAGGGCTGGGGAGCCTGAGCCTGTGAGCCTCAGCCACAGACATGCTGGTCTCCTTCCGAAGAGGCTCCACTTCTTTGTAGGAGATGACTCTGTGTACAAAAGGGGTTTTCTTCTCCCCTCCACTCCCTTCCCTTCCACCTCCCTCCCTCCCTAAGAGGACAGTTTCTTCTTGGGCTACTCCAGTTCAGACTCAGGCCTTTAGTGTTGCAGGTCCTAAGGACATATTGGGTCTCCCGCCTCAAGAACTTTTGAGAGAGGTCCCATATACCCCGACATGCAACACACTACAAAGCAACAGTAATTAAAACCATTTGGTATTGTAACAAAAACAGAAATATGAATGAATGGAATAGACAGAAATAAACCCCCTAATTTAAACCATATGTAATGTATGACAGTATATCTAAGAGCACACAATGGAGTTGTGCAATTCAACAACAAGTGTGGGAAAACTGAATAGCCACACAAAAGAATGAAGTCCAAGACTCAGACGACTCAACAGGTTCAGTCCGTGCTCTACATATAGGGCAGGTCTGTTTCCTGACACAACATGGTCCCCAAGTACAAAGCTGGAAGTAGCCCCAAGAGCATCAACAGAAATGACCCAAACACAAACCCCCACCGGGGAAGAAATGAAGCTGGACTACTCTCTAACGCCACTGACAAAAATAAATTCAAAATGCATGAAAGACCTTGACGTAAAACTTGAAGCCATAAAGCACATAGAAGATAACATCGGAGAAGTGCTCCATGGCCATCAGGAGATCTTTTTTGGGAATTTGACCTCAACCGCAAAGGAAATGAAAGTAAACAATTGGGACTACGTTAAACTGAAAAGCTTTTGTACATCAGAGGAAAACATAAACAAAGGAAAGGACAGCCAGCCGGATGGGAGAAGAACCCCGTGCATCATACAGGGGTGAGGAGTTAATATCTGAAGTCCATAGAGAACTCAGACAGGGCCAGGGATTTGACTTCATGGCAAGCACACGCCACATGCCTCATAGCCAAGAGACCTGGGCATGATCCCCAGTACTGCAATACATAAGTGAATAACCAATTTAAGAGTTCATACAACTCAACCAGAAAAAGACCCCCAGGTCAGTGCACTCACCTTGACTAGGGCACTCACCTTGCACGTGGCCAGCCCAGGCTCAATCTCCAGCATCCTATACAGTCTCCTGAGTATTGCCAGGAGTTAATTCCTGAATGTGGAGGAAGGAGTAATCCCTGAGCATTGCCAGGTATGACATGTGAGAGAGAGAGAGAGAAGAAAGAAAGAGAAAGAAAGAAAGAAAGAAAGAAAGAAAGAAAGAAAGAAAGAAAGAAAGAAAGAAAGAAAGAAAGAAAGAAAGAAAGAAAGAAAGAAAGAAAGAAAGAAAGAAAGAAAGAAAGAAAGAAAGAAAGAAAGAAAGAAAGAAAGAAAGAAAGAAAGAAAGAAAGAAAGAAAGAAAGAAAGAAAGAAAGAAAGAAAGAAAGAAAGAAAGAAAGAAAGAAAGAAAGAAAGAAAGAAAGAAAGAAAGAAAGAAAGAAAGAGAAAGAAGGAAAGGAACGAATGAAGAATGAAGGAATGAAGGAACGAAGGAAGGAACGAAGGAATGAAGGGAACGAAGGGAAAAGAAAAAGCGCAACTTTCTCTTTTATGGGGAACTATAAGCAGGTACCCCACTGAGGACCAATAGTTGCCCACTGGGGTCTAATGATCACTGCTGATCATTAGGGAAATGCAAATTAAAATCACAATGAAATACTACCTCAAAAAGCAACAAAACCAACTAGCTAGCGTGGGAGAGGCTGTGGAGGAAAAGGAGCACTCACACTGGATGGGACTGAAAACCCTGCCATGTTTAGGAAACGCCACGGAACTTCCTGAAGAAACTAAAGATAGGGCCAGGAAGATGCTCAAAGGGTGGTCAACATCTCATCCCCTGCACCTCATGGGACCCTGAACAACACTGGCTGTGGCCCCAAATCATACCAAAAACATTTTTTAAAGAAATAGTTGAAGGTAGAACTTTAGGGCCTGGAAAGATGGTACAGTGGGTAGGCCACTTGCCTTGCACATAGTCAGCCCAGGTTCACTTCCCGGCATCCCATATGGTCCCCTGTGCACTGCAGGAGTAGATCCTGGGTGCAGAGCCAGGAGGAACCCCTAAGCATCACCAGTATGGCCCAAAACAAACAAAAACTGATAGAGCTTTATACCAAATATACCTCAAATCTAATTTTTGTGTATTTCTCCAAAGAATATGAAAATATTAACCTGGTTATATCCTCCCTCAGTGTTTCTTGGAGCTTTACTTACAGCAGCTAAAATAAGGAAGTCGTCAAATACCCATCAAAAGATTGAAGGGGGGGGGGGGACACGGAGTGATAGCCCAGCGGGTAGGGCGCTTCACCTTGCAAGCGGCCAGCCTGCGCCGGCCCAGGTTCAATCTCCAGCATCCCATATGGTCCCCCTGAGTACCGCCAGGAGTAATTCCTGAGTGCAGAGCCAGGAGTAACCCCTGAGCATCGCCGGGTGTGGCCCAAAAAGAAAAAAAAAAAAAAAAAGATTGAAAAAGGAAGAATGTGATCCATTAATATGATAAAACACCACTCCGCTATTTTTAAAAAATGACAAAAAGTTTGCCATTCTCAACAAAATAAAAGGAGCTTGAAAGAATGCTGCAATACAAAATAATTCAAAAGGAAAAATGAAACGTCAGATGACTTTACCTATGTGTGCAGTATCCGGATATAAAACGAATGAGCAGACGGAATGAAATAAAAGACAAATCGAGGGCCACTGATCACTGAACTAAGATTACCTGAGAAGTGAGTGGGGAAGCCGCTAAACCCGAAAGTACAAAGCCTTTTTTTTTTTCAAGTTCACCAAAAAAGAAGTTTTAGGAGACTCCCCGGGAAGAACTAGAGAAGGACACGGCAGGTCCACGTGGCCAGAATCTGTTCCCGATCCACCTGAGACACTGAGCAAACCACCCCCCCACCCTGGGCTTCCTCCGTGAGGTCAGCAATGGGCATTTCACCTTTAATTTAAAAAATAAATGGATGGATGGATGGATGGATGGATGGATGGATGGATGGATGGATGGATGGATGGATGGATGGATGGATGGATGGATGGATGGATGGATGGATGGATGGATGGATGGATGGATGGATGGATGGATGGATGGATGGATGGATGGATGGATTTTTAAAAAGGCCTTTCCCAGGCTGGAGTGATAATACAGTGGTTAGGGCACTTATCCTGCCTGTGACCAATCAGGGTTCAGTCCCCAGAATCTCATATGGTCCCCCAAACCCTACCAAGATCCAGGAGTTAGGCCAGAGCACTGCTGGGAATGGTCCCAAATCAAGACAAAAATAAATGACTTCCCTTGGAACTAAAGAATTCTGTGAGGTAGCATAACTACTCCTATCTACAAACAAGGGAGTTGTGTCCCTTTGGACAATGTGTCATGGGAAGCAATGTGACAGTCCATGTTGCAGCCTGGGGTACAACCCAATAACAGGGTGCACACCCAGGTCACGGGGTCGGAATCCTGGGCTCTTCCCCATGTGGCAGCTTCCTTCCAAAGACATTTGACCTTTGCCTCTGTTTTCTTTCTTTTCTCCCTTCTTTTTCTCATTTTCTTGATGATATTTTTAATTGAATTGTGAGATATAGTTACAAAGTCATTCATGATTGAGTTTCAGTCATACAATGTTCTAACACCCATCCCTTCACCAGTGCATATTTCCTCCACCAACGTCCCCAGCTTCCCTCCCAAGTCCCTCCCCTTCCCCACTGCAGCTGTTTCTATAGCATTCTCTCTCTCTCTCTTCGTCTCTCTCTCTCTCTCATTTTCCTTTTTAGGCACTGTGGTTTGCAATACTGTACTGAAAGGGTAGAAGGGTATCATGCATATTATTTTACCTCCTTTCAGCACTCAATTCTCGCCATGAGCGATCATTTCCAACTAGATAATAAATATATTTATTTCAACTATTTCGAGGTTTATCACTAAACTTATCAAAGAATAATAACTGATATGGTAATGCTATATTCCATTCACACCCAGATCAGTGAATTTCCCAGATAACCCGTCAGGGACCACAGCCTTTTGGAAAAACAACATTTGGGAGCTGGAGTGGTAACGCAATGGGCTGAGCAATTCCTGCCTGGTTTCCACAGCACTGCTGAAAGTGCTCTGGACAGACCCATGCACAGACCCTGGAGGTCCACTGCATGGCCCCAAAACAGGCACAAACATAATTAAATGCAATTCTGAAGAAACCTTTTCTGAAGTTCATTATACAGTTCTGGCTTTGTTATTTGTTGATGTTGTTATTTATTATATGGGATTCACCTATAGATGCAAACTGGCATTAAAAAAAATCTAACCATCACCTTATAGTATAAAAAATGCTCCACAGGGAGAGATCTTTCAGGGATTAAAGTACTTGCCTTGCACATGGCTGTCCATTATTCAATATCCAGAACACAGAGAATTAGGAGAAAATCTAGAGCATTACCAGGTGTATCCCCCAAAGCAAACCAAAGCAAAAGTCCTCCTATCCTGTCTGGGCCAGTCATGTGAGCCAATGAGCAGAGATGTGAGTAGCGTCTGCCTGGGGACAGAGGGACCACAGATGACCTGTGGCTGGGGTGGAATCCACTGCAGGCTTCCACAGAGCACGCCAGATTCACTCTCACCTCTCTCCAGGTCTCTGAAAGCAAGGGTCTGGTTCCCCGCATCTGGGAGCGCTACTGGGGAAACTGAGATCTCAGTGGGAAAGAAGGACATGGGCCCCTCCACCAGAGCAGCTGGGAGTATCCACAGAAGGGAGCAGGGCTCTCGAGCAGGGCTTCAGGACTGGCCCCAGAACTAGAGAAAAGAATCAGCTCATTCTCTGCAGTCTCAGTGATCATCCAAGAACAACTGTTTTTTTTTTGCTTTTTGGGTCACACCCGGCCATGCTCAGGGAGTTACTCCTGGCTCTGCACTCAGGAATTACTCCTGGTGGTGCTCAGAGGACCATATGGGATGCCAGGGATTGAACCTGGGTCGACCACGTGCAAGGCAAATGCCCTACCAGCTGGACTATCGCTCCAGCCCCATCCAAGAACTTTTCAAGAATCAGAACTGTCTATCTCAGGCCTGGACTGTCTTGGGAGAAAGAAGCATCTGTTCCCAAGACCCCAGGAACTCTCAGACATGCCCCTCATCCCAGAAAAGAGACAATCTGCCTGAAACACTCTTGGTGATGTCGAACTAACATTTGTAGTCCTCTGTTTCTGGAGTTACCAGGACCCTAGCTCCTAAGCTGTTCAAAGCAGTACTGAGGACCAAGTGCAAAGTGAACAATGAACGCCTCAGAAATGACGATTTCTCTCATTGAACCTCCTGAAGTCTTAGTTCCTAGAAGCCTGGGCCTGTGGTCCATACAATGGAGAGAAGACAAGAAGGCGTGTTCCACCACGCCACAGAAACTACACACCGCTTCTCTATGCACCTTTCCCCTTTCCTCTGCGAGCACCATCAAGCAACTTCCGCGCAGTTACAGACAGCCATGAATGGGGTTAAGGCCAGTGGAACAAGGTCAGTGTGTGAGTGTGAGTTTGTATGTATGTGTGAGTGTGTCTTATAGGTCTGCTCAGTAAAAACCTCCAAATGATCCCTACAGTCTACCCTTCCAAAGACATCTGGCCTGATACAGATGACCCAGAGAATTTCCAGATACTCATGTAGGGAATCAGCAAAGCTTTTCCTGCAAAAGTCCAGCTATAAAGAGTTTAGTCTTGGGCCGGAGCGATAGCCCAGCGGGTAGGGCATTTGCCTTGCACGTGGCCGGCCCATGCGGCCCAGGTTCTATCCCCGGCATCCCATATGGTCCCCCGAGCACTGCCAGGAGTAATTCCTGAGTGTAGAGCCAGGAGAAACCCCTGAGCATAGCCGGGTGTGACCCAAAAAAGCAAATAAATAAATAAATAAATAAATAAATAAAGAGTTTAGTCTTGTGGATTATACCATCTTTGTTACAACTACTCAATTCTGCTGTTACAACACAAAGAATCTATAGACAACATGTAAAAAATTAGGCTGATTGTGTTCCAATTAAAATCTTATGGATGCCTGATAACTGGTCTACAGAACTCAGCTTACCACGGTGGGGTGGGGAGAGGGGAGGACAGAGGGAGGAATGGGACTCTGGTGGAATGTGTGCTGTTGGAACACTGCATGAAACCCTATCGCTAACAGTATTGTAAATCACAATGCCTAACTTTTTTAAATAAATGAAAAACAAAACATTTTTCTAAAAAGTCTGCAGGCCCAATTTGACCAACAAGTTCTGCTCTGGAAGATGACTAAGCCACAATATGGAGAGGACCTGAATCCCTGGAGTTGTGCCTGGCTCTCAGGAGTACTCATCCTGGACCCTGCATGAGTGACAATGATTGTTAAGCTAATAAGAACCTGCTTGTTAAGCAGGCAGCATTCTTTGCCCAATTTATTTATACTCGCCATATTCTATCCCTTCTGGCTGCCAAGTCCATGCCTCAGGAAATGAGCCAAAGGGGAAGATAAACCAAATGTTCTCCAACATGGCCTCTAGAAGTATAATGATAGAGAGCAGTTCTAGGTAGGAAATTTTTTAAATACCTCTCCCATACACCTCACACCCACAAAAATACTCTGGGAGACTCTTCCTTTAGAATCTAGGTCAAGCAAGCCTTCATGACTCAGTGAGTGCCTTTGAGGAAACCACTTTGATGGTTGGCAAGGATGATCATCTCTTCTGTGATGCTATGACTGCCCCTCCACCCTTCGGATGGAGGTGTGTTAGGGAGGGTGGCCGTTTGTCTCTGAATTCTCTCATAAACTGGCACATACCTCCTTCGTGTTGGATAGCTATCACACGTTTTGGACTTTTCCATGGATTGCGAAATATGACCTGGTTTCATTTTCCTAGCTTTGTCGCCATTCCCAGATTGTAGCCTTGCTCACCTCCCCACCTCACAACCAACAGCGTGCTTAGCACACTGACGTCCCTTCATAAATGTTTCTTCAGTGATAGAGAGAACAGGAATGGATGGATAGATGTATGGATTGGTGGATGAATGAATGGACGGATGGATAGATGGATAGATGGATAAAGAAATCCAGACATGCACAAGTTAAGGTAAAAATTATTTAGGTCATTTACAGGAAGATGATACCATTTATCATTCGGATCTGGACACTTCAGAACGAAAGATAACTGCCCCATGTGAGTTTATCAGGCATAAACAGCTCTGTGCTGAGCAGAGCCAAATCTCTAACTGTCTTAGCTGGTCGCCAACAATGGAGAACATTCCTAACAAGAATTAGTCATTTCTATTAGCTTAAGGATTTTTTTTTTTCTTTTTGGGTCACACCCGGCAATGCTCAGGGGTTTTTCCTGGCTCTGCACTCAGGAATCACTCCTGGCGGTGCTCGGGGACCACATGGGATGCCGGGGATCGAACCTGGGCTGGCATGGGCCGCCGCGTGCAAGGCAAATGCCCTACCCTGGCTGGCTATCACTCCGGCCCCTAAGGGTCTTTTTATAATTACAAACAAGTCAGAAAGAGAATTTGCCCAGAAAGAAAAATTCAGAGCACAATAGAAAGGAAAAGGTGATGTGATTCGATGTTTTCCTGCAGAAATCAGGGCAGCTCAGCATAGCTCTTTCTTCGCACTGTGGGTTTTCACTGATCATTTCACAGTGATGCCAACCAGAACAGCTTGAGTTTACAGCATGGCTCAGATGCACAGATGCATCCTCGACCACAGGTCCAGGCAGATCCACAGAACGCCCCCTCTCACCCATACACACGTACACAGAGTACTCCATTCTACCAGGACAATAGCATCCTGAGTATATGTGTGTATGTGTGTACAGAATATATGTATACAGAATATGTGTTTGAAAACAGGACACTAATCCCACTAGAAATATTGATGTGAGCTGATAATCATATGCTGGCAAAATTAATCACATTGTAGGCAATTAATGAAAACCCATTAGCCAGAAAACATAGCCAGCACCACTATCTCCCGCCCCAGTCTAGGGGAGGGGGCCTGCCACAGAGCGGTTATCTTTTGATGTAAAGCATCCATTGTAATACCCACCTACTGTTCCCTATCTCAATAGAGTACTTCCTCTCTTTCTGCCTGTTTTTCCCTCCTTGGGCCCTGAAATGTGTTTCATGGAAACTGTCCTTATTCGTGGACACATTGACTCTGCAGCGGATCCCTGATGAGACTCACTTTCCCAACTGACTTACTTCAATCAGCATAAACCAGCAGGCAACCGCCCCTTTCCCTGTATTGTACTTTACAAGCCACTCAAGTCATATAATCTTTAGATTTTGAACCTCAAAACAACCCATGAGATCATTTGGCTAGATATTACTATCCCCATCAAACAGAAAGAACCAGCCCCAGAGTGAAACTGTCACAAGGTCAAAAGGCACTAGAGTAGAAAACCAGAGATGGAACCAAACCTCAAGTCCAGTTCTCTTTTCCCTGTCCCTTAAAGCTTCACCTCAGCCCACCCCAGCTTTCCAATCTCCCATATGTCAGTTCCTGCTGGACTTCAGGCCAGAGGAAGAGACTGGAGGTGATGCAGAAGAAGAAAAACCTTCTTGTACTTCATCAGTGGGAATACCCCCAGAGACTGAACAGCCATCTACTCTACAAGTTTGCTGCATCAGCAACGACCACGCAGATATAAGTCAAGGCCACACACACACACATTGGCACGTCCACATGTTTCATTCAAACAAGCAGCCGGTTTGGGCCAGCACAGACAGAAACACTCTCTCAGCATGTCTTTAATTTTTTTAAGAGATAGCTCATCTGTTGGAAATCAGGTAGTGAGCGGTTTTTCCCTGGGAACCAGGGACACTGTGGGCAAGAGAGAATGAGAAGATTAAGACAAGGAGAGCTATGAAGGAGGCCACTGGGGAGGACACAGGCTGTGCAAAGAGTTGCTGGTGGGCTTGTAGATGTGGTGATGAAGTCAGCATCACTTGCAGGCTCTGAATAAGAACCGAGTGTGTTGATACAGCACCTAGCTGCCTTCCTGGAACTCACGTGACCTTGAGCCAGCACTTTCTCTTTGCACAGGAGTTTGGCAGTAAGAGTGGAACGTTTAAGATTACGACTTCTGAAAGAGAGAGACATAGAATGACTGCATTTATTTGCATGACATAAATATATCAGGTGATCTTACCAAAAGTGGAAATTACCACAAACGTGTGGGAGTCAGAGGTTAGGTAAGATAGAGAAGGGAACATGTGTGAATAAATGTCAAAAGGGCTGATACCAACATAGAACTGAGCCTTAAATGCAGGCAAAAAATGCACATGATGGTTTCTAAGTATATGTAGTGCAACCCACAATGTGTAAGAGAAGGAAAAGAGAGAGAGGGAGAGAGAAAAGAGATAAAGAACCTGCCATTTGGGCAGGCTATGGGAGGAGGGAGGGAGTTAGAGACATTGGTGGTGGGAAATGGGCACTGGTGGAGGGGTGGGGTGCTGGAACGCTATGTGACTGAAACCTCCAAACATGAACAATGTTGTAATTGTATATCTCACAGTGGTATAATAAAATGTTTTTTAAAAAAAGATTACGACTTCTGGTGCTAGGAGAACATCTGTACTTCTGTTAAGAAAGGTAGTCCCCGCACCAAACGGTTTCTTCCTGCCTGCTCTAGACTCCTCCAAACATGGTGCCTGAAATGCCCTTATTATTTAGTCTGTGATTTTTCAGAGGCTCTTAATATTCAACTGTTCCCTCTTAAAACGTCAACTCTTTGAAAAGGTCATTAGTTAAGAGTTCAGAATCTTCATGCAGCTTGAGGAAGAGGAAGTGGGAGCTTTAATAGCGCTGGGAATGGGAAGAGCCCTGAGCCGCACACAGAGAATTGGCCAGAAAGGGGCTCTCGGCATTGCAGTTTCTGGAAAAGGGCAGCATGGCAGCTGGAAAGAGAATGGGCAGTGGGAGGGAGCAGAAGCTTGGATTCCTCACTCTGCTGTAAACGGAGTCCTAACCAGCGAGTCTTTCTGTTCCTGGGCCTCAGTTTCCTCAGTTGTAAGCGAGGACTAGCCCATTGAGGCTTTCTGCTCTTCAGTTCTCGGGGTTCTCTGCAGGGTGACTCTTGAACCACCACTGGCTATTCTAGGAACAGAGGTATAGAAGAATCTCCAATTGACAGCTAAGAACACATTTTCCTGGACGGGCCTGGGATTGGGAAGGATATTGAAAAGGCAGGGAGGCAGCTACAGAGGGAAGGCAGAAAGCACGTCCTGGTTCTCAGCTCTTCACACCAGTGTTGCTCAGCAATCATTCCCAGTGGTGCTCAGGGAACCACAGAGTGCTGGAGGTCCAGCCTACAGGTCCTGCATGCAAAGCATGAGCCTTTAGTGTTCGAGCTCAGCCTAGCCTCCTCTGCTCCCTCTTAATTCCACATTCGCCACAGGAGGGCCTGGTCTTGCAAGAGCAAAACACCTCTGTGGCCTTTGGTCAGTGTCTGGGGCTCTGCCAAGCTTCCCTGCTCAGTATCTGGGTTGCTTTTAATGTATCCCTGGCCCAGAAGATAACGGGCAGAGTGACGGACTTGGGAGTCAGGAGACTGAGGTCTGACCCCAACTTGCTGAGTGATATTAGATAGATCATTGCCTGGGCCCTAACCTGTCCCTAACTGGACCCATAGATGCAGCATTCGTCCCTCGGCTCAGGACCCAGAATGGCCTTCAAGTGTTGAGGTGGTGAAAGTAACGGCTTCCCAGGCAACCGCTCCTCTGACTTGTCCAAGACTCCTGTGTGGCCCAGACCACTGGAGGTCCTAACGATGAGCAACGCTTCCAGATGCCCAGTTTCTCATCTGTAGTCACGGTTTCCTCAGTTCTGTCCATAGGGAGATAGGGAAGGCAGAAACACACCTGATTGTCCCTTTGCTCCTTCTGTCCAGAACATCTATACGCAAGTTCTTGCTGCTGGATGAGGCAGTCCATCCATTTTACCTAGGAAACTCTCAAGGGGAAGTTGCCAGGACAGATGCTGATGGGGTCCACACCACACCAGGGCCTGGGTCTAAAGCTTCTGCAGCTTTCAACTTTCTGATCTGGACTTTTATTTCGTTCAAATAAAAGGGCTCTTGGGCTGGAGCTGTCGGGCGCTTGCTTTCACATGGCCGACCCAGATTCAATCCCCAGCACCCAATAGGGTCCCTGAGCCCTCCAGGAGTGATTCCCTGACCACAGACCCAGGAGGAAGCCCTGAGTACACCACCAGTGTGAGCCCCTCCCCAAATACAAGAAGGTCAGGGAGAGACTGGAAAGATAGCACAGCAGGTAGAGCTGACCCCGGTTTGATCTCTGCCACCAATATGGTTCCCTGAGCACCAGAAGGAGCAATTCCTGAGCACAGAGCATTACCCTGAGCATTGTCGAATGTGGCAAATAAAAAAAAAATAAATAAACGTCAAGGAAAGTCCAAAGAAAATCTTGGAAACTGGCTCTGCCTCGTGTGGAGGTGACAAAGTAACTGCATCCCAATATTCCTCCTAGCACAACTTGTTTCCTTAAAACCTGGGTTCCTCCATCTGAGCATGGCCTTGAGCTCTATCAGTCTGATTGCTTTTTGCCAGAGGCGAATCCCTTCATCACTGGCATTTCTATGGCAACTAATACTACAGGTGTCAGGGCCTCTACAAAGTGTGATAAACCTGAGATGACAAAAGACACATGTCTGCCCTTGAAGAACTTGGTCAACTGGGAAGCTACAGGTGACAAATAAACTAGAGAGTTCGCCACACTCTCCATTGGCCTGCTCCTCAGAGAGAGGCCTTGCCACTGTGGATCTCAGGGGACAGGCAAGAGAAAGCTCAGTTTCTCTGGGGCTGCCACCTCAGCCGAGAGACTTGTGCCCAGGAACACAGATAGCTGACTCTGCCCCAGCATTGTGCATCTTTGAACTACTCCTGCATTCTAGATAGTGGGGATGCTGGTGTTTTATTTTTGTTTTGTTTTGCTTTTTGTTTCACACTCAGCGATGTTCAGGGTTTACTTCCGGCAGTGCTCGGGGGACCATACAGGACGCCGAGCATCAAACTCGAGAGTTGGTCATGTGCAAGGCAAATGTTGGCACTACCTACCCACTGTACTATCTCTCCAGCCCTGCAGTGGGGTTGCTGTTGATTAACATTCTTGATAGCTATTGATATTTTTAAGTGCTGAGAAATTGCACCACAAATATTTATCATTGTGTGTGATACTGTAGAGATAAAAAGAAAGGAAGAAAGAAAGTTCAACTCCCAAGTAAACATTATACTATCATTCCATTTTTTTATTTTATTATTCCCCCCCCAAATTTTATTACACCATTTTAGACATACAATTGAAAGATGCTCATGTAGAGTTTTGGTTCCACAGTGTTCCAACACCCATCCCTCCACCCAAACCCATCTCCCATCACCAATGTCCCCATCTCCCTCCCCCCTCCCACACCCTCAACTACTTGGCGGGTTCTGCATGTCATTTCTCTCCTCTTTATCTCTCCCTCCCCCCAAACTTTCCTGCACATCGTGGAATGCAGTGCATTAAAAGACATCACTGTTTCCACTATTTTAATGGACCGCTCTGGGACCGCTTCTGGGAGCCGCCTACCTGGGCTCGAACTGGTTTTGCTCTGTTAATCTGGTCGTGAGGCAGTTTCCCAGCGTCGGACAGCAAAAGTGGTGGCTAGTATGGTGGGCGAGTCTCATCCGGCTGCTTCGGGACCCCCAGAGGTGATGGGCCCACTCCCAAAACCCATCTGCCCTCCCCGGGGCCCAATAGTCAGCTGGGCCCGGGCGAGCAGAGTTCCAACTTCCCCAGCTGCTTGTGAGGCTCTTCATGCTATGGCTGGTGGCCCCAGGGCAGCTCCTGGGTGGGGCCACCAGGCTCGACAAAATGGAGGGGGATGGGCCGACCCCCTGACTCCATCTGACGAATTCCCAGTGATTGCTGCTTCTGGGAGCTGCCTACCTGGGCTCGAACTGGTTTTGCTCTGTTAATCTGGTCGTGAGGCAGTTTCCCAGCATCGGACAGCAAAAATGGTGGCTAGTGTGGTGGGCGAGTCTCATCCGGCTGCTTCCGGGACCCCCAGAGGTGATGGGCCCACTCCCCAAACCCATCTGCCCTCCCGGGGGCCCCATAGTCAGCTGGGCCCGGGCGAGCAGAGTTCCAGCTTCCCCAGCCGCTTGAGAGGCTCTTCATGCTATGGCTGGTGGCCCCAGGGCCTATACTATCATTCTAAAATGAAAAATTGTGTTTGAAGTTATGAAGGCTGGAGGATGTTGAAAAGAGTTGGGCCCTGGGGCTTGGATCCATCTTGTGAAACCTTAGGCTCTGACCTGCTCATCCCTACAAAGGGCAGAACCACAATGCAAGGGTACTTGCAATATATGTTTGAGGGACTAGGTGCTTGACCTGATTTTCCTTCAATTTAGACTTCTCTTCTTTTAGATCTCTTCTTTTAGATGTAAAAGATCACCAGCTCCTTTAGTTAGGGTCCGAGAAAGGAAAAGAAATCAAACCAGAATGAGGTGGGAAGTTGGATAACAGGAAAAGCCAGAGAGAAATTATGTGTGTTAACAGGAGGGAGTAGGCTTGGAGAGAGACGGAGAGGAGGTGAGACAGGGACTACTGAGACATCCACTTGCTTTAGAAGTTAGAAACTAGCAGCCCTGGGCTGGAACTACGTAGAGGAGAGGCAATGGCCCTGTTGAAGCCAACTCCTGTTTGATTCTCGCCATCACGGTTCCCGCCATCACGGCCAGGGGTCACTGCTGAGCACAGAGCCAGAAACAGCCCCCTGAACACGACTGGCTATGCCACCCCAAAAAAAGCAAATTATATGGCAGGTGGGATGCTTGCCTTGTATGCAGCCCACAGGTTCTATCCCCAGCACAAGGCGGGGTGCACCAAGCACCACCAGCAGTGATCCCTGAGCACAGTCAGATGCGGCCAAGGAAAAAAGAAAGCAGGATGAAGAGGGCAGTAGAGACACGGAGGGAGATGCCAGCTTCTGAGCCCATTTGAATCACCAAAATGGCAAAGTGTTGGCATGAGGAGCAGCAGGTTGGGTGCTTCTCTTGTAGAAATCCAACCTGGGTTCAATCCAATCCCCTGCATCCTGTAAGGTTCCTGACCCACCAAGAGTAATCCCTGAAAGCAGAGCCAGAAGTAAGCCCTGAGCACTGCAAGGTGTGGGCAAATGGGGGTGGGGGAGGAGCCAGTCAAGGCTGCTCAGATGGGTCCCTTCCATCACTGGGACTGGGTCTTAATAACAGTGACCTCTGGACCCAGCAGGATCAGGAAAGACTCTGGCTAACGGCAAAGCCATAACCAAGTTTATAGAGTGCAGAGAAACCCGAGGGCCTGTCCCTGCCCCCCCCCACCTCTAGTGCCTTGGAGCCCGGCTAGCGCCAAGACAGCAGGCCCCTAGCTTCCAGCTCAGTCACGCATCACCTCCCAGCCAATGCTCAGGCCTCTGCTGCATACACACAGAGGAAAAAAAGGGTTCTACTCGTGAACTAATGAAATCCCACCAAAGAACTGGGGGCAGCTGTCTCCCAGTCCACTGCTGATGTTTCTGGGATCACTTGTGTCCCCAGGTGGTTTCTGCATCTGCAGCTTGGGGTTCAGTGGGGGTCTCCCAGCCCCATCTCCTCCCTCCCCCTAGCAGAACCTGTCCAAGCAGCTCCAACCCTAGCAGGGGATTGTGATTATTTGGCCTGACCAAGGTTCTCTTAAATGCTGTCTATGCCCTGCTGACAGTGCGGGTGTCCGGGAGGGCTGTGATCTCTTTGGGGATGGGTGGGCACAAGCACCAGAGCTGGTGATCTGACAGAAGCCCGAAGCCCTGAAGAGGACTGAATACTTTCTTCTATGCCCTGCACATCTCTCCTTCCCCTGCAACACATACAACTAACTGTACAAACGGACATGGGAAGTCGACGAGATGCCTCATAGGAGCACTCACACACCATCCCTGGCCACTGCCCTTGGCTGGCTACCGGAAGTCACTCCTCCCTTGGGAGTGTTGTGCAGCAGCGAAGCCAGCAGGGTTCGCTGGCTGGATGGTGGTTGGCTGAGAAGCCGGGAGAAAGACTCTTGTTGCCTTTCTAACACCATCGGCTCACCTAGATGAGAAACAAGATCCTCCCCGAGGAAGGAAGGGCCGGATTGGATGAAGGGAACAGCCCTCAGATACTTCATGGACATGGATTTCTACTACTGATTGGTTTGGGTCACCCACATTTTTTCCTTCTGAGGGTCAAGAGCAAGTTGGCTCTCAGATTTGGGTTTTTTTTTTTGGGGGTGAGGTTTATGTGCTGCGAAACGAGCATGGTTTGGGGGGTTTGAGTGTTTTGTCTTCTTTCCGTGTCTTCTTACCCAGGGATACCGAACATGGAAGACAGAGATGTTAAGAGGTGAATCATGTGTCGCCTTGGCTTGTCTTCTAGAATTACATCAACCAGGGCCCTGGGGTGCAGGGAGAAAGCCAAAAAGCAGAGGAGCAAGGAGAAAGGAGAAGGGTCCTAGCAGGAGGGAGTAGGGGGCGGGGTCTTCTACAGTCTTTGTCTTTCTTCTTCCTCTTTCCTGAACGTTTCAGGGACCCCCCACCCTTCCTGCCCTTCCCTATCCATAGATCTAAGAGCAGGAAAAAAAATCAGACTTTAGAGACATTTATGGTGTGGGTTTGAATCTGAGCTTTGTGGTACATCACTATAGCCCCATTGTCCCAGAGGAAAGCTGGCCGCGACATTGTCACTGGACAGTCCATAGGAAGCATGAAGGTCCCGTGGGCTCCCCACCCCCAGGGCCCAGCAGCCACAGCTTCTCTTCGCTGTCGAATGTTCTCATCCATTTCAAGCCACAGAGGAATTTGGGAGCTGGGGAAATTATTTGACCTGTGAAATCTAGCCACACAGGTCAGTGTCAGCCCCACACAACTGCCTGGACGAGGAACGAACTTTGTGGGAGTCACACCCCTGACTTTCATGACACCTCTATCTGGCGGTGGGTACAATGTCACTCCACGCTACATACCTGAGACATTCTGGGAGAGCAGCGGATGCTCGATTAAACCCAAACACAACCAACAGCAAGACCTGAACCTGCTCGCGCTGCCCTGAATGTCTCTGAAGGTTCTGTGATTTCCCCGCCCAGCCCTCTTTGCTTTTTCTGAAGATAGTCTATACCCAGCCATTTCCATTAATGATCGAAAACAATTCTCGCACCTCCTCCCTTGATGGTGCCAGGGAGTTTCAGACTCCTTCGGCTCTCTCTGGATCTAGTGCTCAGAATACACCTGTCATGAAACTAAACCAAGTGACCAAAGCAGAGAAGGGCAGGAGTGTGAAACGTGTCTGCAGCCTGGGCAAAAGGGTGTAAAGGGGCAACGGGAACAGTAAATCTGGGCAGTATCTGGTTACAGCTTCAGCTGACCGGTGTAGTCAAATTAGAGACAGCTGTTTGGAGTTTCGAACAGAAACAGAGAATGCATGAAAACAACACACGATCCAATAGCCCAATCTCCAAGTCACACACACGCGCCAGAAACACAGAATAGTAACACACGCATACCCAACAGCCTCGTCTGTGTACACACAGCAGCAACAAACGCAGAGAAAGCAAAACCTCACACACACACACGCACACACAGACCTGCAACTGCTGTCTGCTTCACCCCCAAACCACCAGATCTCCATGACATCCTGGGAGACTTGTAGAGGGAAGATGGTTTGTTCCGTCTGCCCCCCCATACACCCACCTGTGCCGTGACTCTGTGCCGTGATTGAAACCTACCAACTTCCCTCTCTCCTTGCCTGCTCCTCCCAGGAAACACCTCCTCATCCCTTAGGGAACTCCAGGAAATGTCTCTGCTAGGGGGGCACTTTCTTTAGTTTTCTACTTCATCTTTCTAGTATAACATATTGGTACTTTTTTTTTCCGCTTTTTCTTTTTTTTTTTTTTTTTTTTTTTTTTTTTTGCTTTTTGGGTCCACCCAGGATGCTCAGGTAAGTCCTGGCTCAGCACTCAGGAACCACTCCTGGTGGTGCTCGGGGACCATATGGGATGCCGGAGATCAAACCCAGGTTGGCTGCGTGCAAGGCAAACGCCCTACCCGCTGGACTATCACTCTGGCCCCGTACTTTTCATTTTTTTAGTGTGAATCTCAGGAGATGGTGAAACCTCAGAAGAAAAGTGGAAAGTCACCCCTGCCGCATGCAATAACCTGACAGATCTGAACGTAAGCAACAGATCTCACACTGCAGCTTTGAGAATTAAAAAAATAAAAAAATAAACTCACAATCCAGCAAGCTAAAGAAGAAAAATAATAGGCTATACCTGAGAAGGTGGATCCCCACTCCAATCCTTAGTTGGGAGGGGGCACAAAAGGCCCCTTCTCATAAAGTGCCTAAGGACCATCTGCAAGCACCCCACAGACGGATGAGCCTGCCCTATTCCCCTTCCCCACCAAGCAGGGCCAGAGCCTCTCCCAGCACCCACCCCACCCCACCCCCAGCGCTTCCAACAGCAGTTCCAGATGCGGCCATTCAATTGTCCTCTTTATTCTCTCCCCACGGGTGTGCAAACAGAACCAGATCGGTGCTTCTCTTAAAAAATAACAAAATGTTTTATACACATTTCTTTATATACAACTGAACAACATCTTACAGGTCCCTTTTGCACAGCAAAAGATATAAACATTCAGCTGAGAACACAGTTACGTACAAACAAAGATGTCAAAAATACTTCACAACAATGCAAAAGTATTTTCCACAGTATCATGGAGTGAGCTCCGGGGGCAGGAGGGAGGGAAGGCGTGTGTTTCCAAAGGAGAGCTCCTTGGCGAAGAAGCTACTGGGTGTAAACAAAATGCAACCTTTCTTTCGTTCCCCACCACGAAGAGTTATTTGAGGAATTTGGCAGAACGTCACGGGTCCCACTGTGAGGTAAACAACCCAAGTCCGGGCACCAAGAAAGCTGGGGGGGTGGCAAGGAGGCGGCACGACCCGCCGCAAACCTTGAACGCAGAACAGCTTTTTCTAATGACGGGTCAGAGTGTGAGGCCGTCCCAACTGGGGGCGGAGGGGAGGGGGAAGCTAAGCTAGCTCGCCCCTCCTCCTCCGGCCCCAGAGGACCCACAAACAGGAAACTGGCCGGAGGGCACCTCGGCCCTGCAGGACTGGCCAACTTCAGCCCGCTGGCCTGCTGTGGGGCTCCAAGGAGGGGTTCCCCAGCGCCTGCTCCCCAGGTCTCCCCACAACCAGAGCCCCTGCTTGAAACAACTCCCAGAGTGCCAGGGGAGGCGGGGCGGAGGGGCCAGTGTCCGGTTTCCCTGCCCAGGGAGAGCTGGGAGGTGGCGATGACCATGGGGAGTCACAGTGGGGCGCCGCGGGGCGCGCCGGCAGGTGCAGCGCGCTCAGCCCGAGGGCGGCTCGGCGGGGCTGGCACCGGTGGCGGGGCCCGAGCGGTCCCCGGCCGAGGTGGCGTCCGGGCCGCCGCCTTCGATGGAGCTCTCGCTGCCCGTGCTCTCGCCGGACAGCAGGCGCGTCACCCGCAGGTCGGCCTGCAGGCTGCGCACGTCGTTGCCGAAGCTGAGCTGGCCCAAGTCGTTAATAAGCTGCGACAGCTCGGCCTTCACGTCTGGAGGCGCTGCCCAATGGTGGCCGCGGCGGGGGCCCAGCTCCGGAGCCCGGAGCGACGACGCCGCCCTCCAGCGCCTCCGCATGGCCACGCTCCAGCGTGTCCAGCAAGTCCCCGCATTCGAAGTGCATTGCCACCACCAACGCCTGCTGCTCCTCTGTCTCCTCAGCGGGGTCGCCCACTCCAGTCTGGCTCTCCTCCTCCCGCTCCTCTTCCTCTTCCTCCTCCTCCAGGCAGCCCTCGGTGTGCTCCTCTTCCTCTTCCTCTTCCTCCTGCAGCGCCTGCTCCTGCTGTTCGCCGAGCAGGTCCTCGGTGATGGAGCCCAGCTTGGGCGCGCTGCGGCTGCGCTCCACCGGCGGCTTGTAGCAGCAGGGTCCGTGCAGCAGCAACTTGCGCAGCGGCACCAGCGGGATGGTGTGAGCGCCCACCAGCTCCTGCTGCTGGTGACGCGCGTCGTCCCGCCGCTTGAGCCGTTTGAATTCTGCCAGTGCGTTTGCCGACGTCTGGTAGAGCAGCAGGGCCATGGCCTGCGCCTTCTCGGGCTTGGACACTAGCACCGCATGGCAGCGCAGCATGACCGCCTTGTGCTTCAGCTCGTGCCGGTACACCCAGGCGAAGACCTTGGGCAACCGCGCGTCCGCCACGCAGTAGGTAACGCGGTGCAGCAAGTAGAGGTGGCCGGGGCGGCGCAGCGCGCGCCCTCGGCGTGCACCATGCGGATGCCCTGCGCACTCACGGTCAGCTTCATCTTGGTGCCCTGACGACCCGCCTCGCTTTTGCTCCAGATCTTGCCCACCGCTAGATCGGTGCAGCCGTCACCGCGCGCCTGGATGGTGGTGGCATTGCCCAGGTAGAGCACGGTGTACGTAGGGTCCTCGCTGGTGATGTGAAGCTTCTTGCGCTTGGAGCGGAACATGCTGCCCACCCGGCTGAGCGCGCCTTCGGGGCACGCCCGCGCCAGCGAGCTGAGCGCCGAGTAGTGCAGGCTCACGGCGTAGCCCTTGGGCTTGGACGCCTGGCGCGGCGGCGCCTCGGCCAGCAGCTCGAACTTGTGCTTCTTCCACGGCAGCATCTCCGGGGGTGCCCCCCGCGCAGCTGGGCGGCGGTGGTCGGGGGTGCCGGCCCCCGCGGAGCCTCCCGCCCCGGCCGGGTTCGGCCCGGGCAAGACCGAAAAATAAAACTCTGCTGGGAGTGGCCCGGTTGGACGCGACGTGGGGGCGGAGGGGTGGCAAGTCTAGTGCTCCGGAACCCACGGGGGTAGCGGTGGGTTTGGTTGGTTTTTTAAAAAGGAAAATTAAATATTCAGCAGCGAAGGTGCGGGTTCAGGGGGCACACAGAGATTCACCCCCGCCTGGGCAAGGGCGAGGGCAGAGTCTCGGGCACCAGAAAAAAAAAAAAAATCAAGACGGACGAGAGCAGTGCAGAAAATGTCTTAGGAGGGGAAAAAAGGAGATGCGCGCCTGCCAAATAAATAGAAGCCCCCCGGAAAAAGCAACCGGGGTGATGCGCGCATAAGCAGGAACTCCGGCCCCTCCTCGCTCTAACACACACACACGCACACACACTCACACTCACACACTCCACAGTCCCCTGGGCCTGAGCTTGCCAGAAACCGCGGCAACTCAGCAGCGAGCGTGCCCAGCGGCCAGTGCTCTCCCCGCCGCTCCAGCGGGGCTGGAAACAAGAGAGCAGGTCCCAGAAGCGGCTGCTGTGCCCCTACTGCCCCCAAGGGCGGCCAGAGGCGGGTCGGGCTGGCCGCGGTGGGCCCCGCGCCCCGGATCACTGCATCTTCGCTCCCGCCGGACGCCGGGGACTCGGGCTCGGCCGCTTCACTGTCCCGGCGGGCTCGGCCGGGGCAGCGCGGGGCTCCGAGCGCGGCGCGCGCGCATGGTGGGCTCGGGGCACCGCCGCTACCTCATGTCTCGGCTCCCGGGGTGGTGTCCAGCTGCGCTCCCCGCCTCGGCCGCGCGCCCTGCGGTGCTGCGAGAGCTGGCCGGCGCGCCAGCCTCACATCCTTGCCGTCCGGGAGGAAGATCTCGGGTAAATATAGGCCGGCGCGAACCATTCGCCGCGCGGGGACAGGGAGGAGCCGAGCAGTGGATCCGCTCCGAGCTCGGACTCCCGGTGGGTTTCTGGTCTCTTAAAGGGACCTGGCCGCAGCCTGGGACCCAGGCAGTGGCACCCGGCCCACTCGGGCCCCTCCGTCTTAGAGGGACCAGCATCTCTCTATAGCTACAGACCTCCCCCGACTCTTGGGGTTACCCCGCGGGAAACGCAACTTGGGTCCGGACACTCCCCCACTGGGTTGAAAAGCAACTCACTAAATGAAATGTGCCTCCATCGAAACTTCTGGAGGTGGTGGGAGATGGAAGTTGGGCTTTAATTTCCTATCGGAAACTAAAGATCGAGGACAGCAGGTGCAGGGGTTGTGGGTGTCGGTGGGGGTGGGGGAGTGTGTTGTGTTGTTGTCATTGCTGTTGTTGCGTGGTGGTTGTCCAGAATGGGTGCTGCTGGATTTTTGATAGTTGAAAGAAAAACAGAGGCAAAGGAAACGCCAGCTGGACGGGCACATTTTAATCCTCTAACCAGCTTTGACCTTGGCTAATTATTCATTTGTGGGCCCTTGAAACAACCTGTTTGCCTTCATGTTCATCAAAACACACACACACACACACACACACACACACACACACACTGAGGAATATGTCAGGGGGGAATCACATGCTCATACTCCCAAGTTAGTCTTGAAAATAAACAGTGGGTTCCCCCATCCTCACAAGGTCCCGCCCAGGGGGTTCCTGAATGTCCCGATCTGAATGACCGGTCACTGGAACCCTCTGTGAATACCTTTGAACACTTTTAACCTTTCTTTGAACTCTAACCCAATTTTCTTGGCGTCCCTCTTGCTCAGATTTAACTAATTTTTGTGAATACCTTTTGAGGCCGAGCCCTGAACTCAGGTCATCTACCTCCTGTGTCCAGAAAGCTTGACCCCCAATTTGGGGCTCCCCTGGGGGGCACGGACTCTGGGAGAGAAATCCCCAAGACTCGGTACCTACCGAACTGATATTTAATGATTGAATTGATGAGGAGATGGGCATGTCAGCAAGAAGCCGGAAGTGGGTTAAACACATAGAAAGACCACATAACTAGGAGAGGATAGAAGAAACAAGTCGCTGCAACCAAGAAAATCAATACAGGTAGCAAAGATGGTGTTACTTGAAGGATGCCAGCATTTCTTCAAGCAGGAAAGAATGGAAGGGTTTCAGGGCATCAGAGCCAAATCACGGGACACAACAATGAGTGTACATGTGCAGATTAAGATGGAATTTTATTACCATAGCAATGAAAGAAAATTTCCTCATTAGAGAAGAAAACTGAGGTAGGGATGAGAGGAAGGATTCTAATCTCTGGAGAGAAAGCGTGGTCTCTTCATAGCTCACTGGCCCCGGGCGGCACCAGGGGTACTGAAATATCTACTTCCGCAGCCGTCCCTCTGGGTTACGGGAGGCTTGAACAGGCCCAGTGTTAGAACGCACTAGTTAGGACACTGCTAAATCACTTAAACCGAGGTTAATTCCTCTTCTGCTCGAATTCCCAGGTTCTCTTGCCGTGCACATTGGACAATGCTCGTTCCAAACAAGCAAGCAAACTAATCCAATGAAAACAGTAAATTAATCTGGACTAACTGACCTTTAGCAGGCCCAGGGTCTCCAAGTCTAAACTCTACAAAAACAGACCTCATGTTCTAGCAGTTACCGTTTGCAAATTGCACACAAGTCCAGGGTCAAAAAGGTGGAGGAGGGAGGCGGGAGGGGGCTAAGACTTCTTGCAGGGGTCACCCAGGGAGCCTCAGCTGAGCCAGGGAAAGCAGTGGCCAAGTTACAGTCCCCAGGCAGGCCCGGCCAGCCTTTCCAGTCAGAACCAAGGCCCTGAAACGCTGCTCACAGACGCTCTTTGCACTGGTCTCCGCCACACCTGGCTTCCCTTAACAAGCTTGTTTTCAAACTCAGGAGACACAGAAAGGGTTGAGGCGTAGGAACATGAGTGACTCACGCCCCTCACCAGTGCTCAAAGCCAGGCTGTCTCCCAGGGGCTCGAACTGGCCTGCCTCTAGGCCTGCTTCCCCTGTGGTGAAGCTACTGGCTTCTCAGAAAGCTCGGAAGCTCCATGTATGAGCCTTCACGTACCATGGACCCTCAGCCCAGCGCAGTTCCAGGGCTGAAGCAGAGTTGGGAACGGGATCAGGGCCTGCATCAGGCAGCAGACTACGCTCTTTCTTTAAATTGTTTTATGGTACTGCCCCATCTACTGGTGCCAAGCAGAAGTGCCACTTGGCAGCAAGGTTTCTCTAGAAGGGGATAAGCCAGGGGGTTGAATCAGCACACCCAGCCACAACTGGAAAGAAACCCTGCCGCTAAATTAGGATCTGAACGTCCCAGCCTTGGAGTTTGTGGAGCTGAACCATCTCCCACCTTATCTCCCCATCCACACTCTTCCCCTCCCGTCTCCTGCCAAATGAGCACCACCGGTTTCAGAGATGACAGATGAGAAGTCTGGAATCTTCAGGTCATTCAAAAAATATTTGTTGAGAGATTACTGGAGATGTGACATAGTTGCTGGGAATTCTGCACTTTGACGGAGACGACAGCCCGGTCTCCGTCCTCGTGGAATTTAGATACTACAGAGCTGCATTAAACACACAGAAACCTGATCAAATATCAGACCAATCACCGTGGGGGTTGGAAGAAAGGGAAACTGGCTCTGTTGGGAGTTGAAGGCTGTCATTTGGATGGTTCTGGCCAGGGAAGGACCCCTGGCAGAGCGCTGAATGAGATGGAGCTGGCACTGATGTTGGGGAAGGACATTCTAGCTAGTGTTGGCCAGGATGGTAGCCAGGAAGTGGCTATGAGCACTTGAAATGTAGTTGGTCCAAGTTCAGGTGTGATGTAAATGTCCTCCCCAGGTTCCAAAGACAAAGGAATGTAAGCCAGTGTTTCTCAACCATTTTGCAGGATGTGGCCCCCTTTCAACACTGCTTCCTTCCTATGGCCCCTGTCCTAAGCAGTTGACCCCCTAGTCTCCTACTAAATAACTATGTGCCCCATCCCCCACCCCCGCCATTTCCATGATTTTCATCTGTGATCTCCATGGAATATCCTAGGAATCCACCATGACCTTTTAGCTAATGGTTGAGAAATGTTGATGTAAACAATGTCCGTCCTTTTATCCAATTACGTGTTGAAGGAGAGCAGTTAGGCTACATTGGGTTAAATCAAAGAAAGATATCACTAAAGTCACTTTTCCCTGCTCCCACGCAGGCACTAGAACACTGTCAACGACGTAGACAGTGCTGTGTCAGGCATGCTGACATGAAGGTACTGTGCAGAGTGGACTCAAGTCCATCCCGTGGAGTCGGAGGGCCAACTCAATGGACTGAGCACGGGTCTGGCCTGTGGGAAACCCAAGTTCCGTCCCTGGGTACCACATGGTCCCCTGAGCTCCTCTAGGTGTGTGCCCCAGATTCACCATGTGATCACAGCCTCCGACTCTCCCAATCTCCTTCCTCCTTAACTCCTGTCATCTCAGCTCTTAGCCCTCCAGGTACTAAATCTGCTTTCCTTGTAGTGTGGACACCTCCTGGTCGCATCAGAAGCCCCTGAGACAGATTGTGACCCAAACCTTGCATGCAGCTGACCCTGATTCAATCCTGCAGAACCACATGGTCCCCAATGACCACCTTGGAATACATTGGAAGTCTATGAGAAGTTGGGGTAGCGGCAGAAATCCCCCCACACCACAAGGCTCAAGCAGTGCTCAAACTGAACCACTGGCTAAGCGGGCTGAGGGTCACTGCCTCGCGGCTCCCAAGCCTCCTAAGCACAGCCTGGAATACATCCCCTACCTCCCAAAATTCATTAAAATCAACCCAACATCAGAATCTCTGGATATTTGAAGCATGCAGGAGTAGGCACACATAAGCCCTCCAGTACTGACACATACACAGTGTGCTGCGCCCTCTTCTAGCCTCCTTCATTTCTCCCACTCTCAACTTCTAGCCCCTTCACCTCCTTAGTTTCCTCTCTGTATCCAAGACCTTCCAGATGAGCATGCGGCCCACTCTTTCTGTGCGCCACATCTTTCCAGCAGAGCGATTCCCCCAGCCCCAGCTCCTCAGTATCACATACAAGAATTTTCAAACTTAGGGCTGGAATGATAGTACAGTGGGCAAGGCTCTTGCCTTGCACAAAGCAGACCCCAGGTTCAATCCCTGGCATCCCTTATGGTCCCCCAAGCGATGCCTGGAGTGATCCCTGAGTGCAGAGCTAGGAGTAAGTCCTGAGCACAGCTGGATATAGCCAATAAAACAAAACAAAACAAATCAAGAACAAAAATCGAATCTTCGGACCTGGCTCCCACCAACCCCTACTGCCCCCTTAATCACCGTTCTTGGCCTTGTCATTTCTACACCAGTGATGGAGAACAACCTGTACTTCAATCCCGGCCCGGGAGACTCTCTTAACTTCCTGCCATTGTTTATGGGTTTCCATCGTACTTGAATGACCTTTTTCTGCCACGTTTCCTAGCTGGTCCTGACTCATTTCCAAAGAGCCCACACAGGTACCATCTTCTCCAGGAAAATGACCTGGGTCTCCCAAACTCTGCCCCTCCCTCTCCTGTGTGTCTCAACCTCTGAGCATGCCGTGTTGTAATAAGTCAGAGAGTGACTTTAACTCTCTGCTTCCCCACGAGATAATGGGAGCCTTGGGGCCAGGGGACTCTATTGCATTCATCTTTCTGTCCCGCCCCAGCACAAGGCCTACCACCAAGTCAGGATTTGGCCAATATCTGTGGGATGAACATTAACTCAATGTTGGTTTTCATAGTCATCAGACTATAGGATTTGGACAGACCCATTAAGCTAGCCTCATTCCCTGGTTTTACAGATGAAAAATGGAGCCGCAGGAGCACACGGACATGACTATATGATCCTTTAGTGACAAGTTTAGGGTTGAAGGTACTTTGGATTCTCAATTGGGCTTCTTAATTCAAGATACTTTGTCCTTCAGTGAAACATAAAGCCAGCGGACTTGAAACACATACACGTAGGGTGTTTGGGGGTACATGGTGGGCTGCCAACCCCTCACTGGTAACAACCCTCATCAAACTGTCTTTTAGTGACAAAGTGCTGCCTCTTCCCGACCCTCTGTGAAAAGCCCGTTGGTACCACTCTCACTGCTCGTAAGAGGTTAGCGTCGTGGTGAGACTGTCCAGGGTTCTATAAGACAAGAGTTGATCTCCAGAGAGGTCAGGGTCGTGTGTAGTCCCGCCGCTCTGGGTTCCCCCTCTCCTCCCAGTTTCACTGCTTGACTAACCTGGGGTTTTCGTTTCAAAATCTTGAGTTGTACTAGTTCTTTTTTTCTCAGGGAGACAGTGTCAAAGAAGGACGAATGAAATGAAACCTGTGTGGTAAATACTTGGAGATTTTCAAATATCTTCAGAGGATATTATGCAATCTGTGCTTTAGCTCCTCTCTTGTTTTGGAACTTCTCTCCAGGCATGTGGCTCTGGCACGTCTTTGGCCTGGCTATGCAAATACACTGGCAGAGTCCTAGCTATTCAGTCACGAATATTAACTGTCCTGGCCTCTCGCCTGTTGGGTGCTGTGGAGAGGTACATGGTCTTGCTCTTAAAAGAGTTTATCATCTGGAGTTCGTTGACTCACAGAAGACTCCAGGCAGGACTTTGTGTGTGTTGTAGGAGGAAATATAGGCGAGAATAAGGCTTGATCTCAGATGATGATGGCTGTGCTTATGCAAAGCAGACTATAAGTTCAGCCGAATGGGTAGTTTCCGTAAAACAAAGTAACTACCAAACAGGGAGGAGATCAAGGCTCTCTGGTGGTGCAGTGGGCTTCATGCTAAGCACTGAAGCCTGGGCAGCTTGCTGTGGATGGGGATGGTAGAGGAAAAGACCAGAGGGAGAAAATGATTCATGCAGGTAATGGTTATACAAAACGACTGGGGTCGGACAGAGAACTGAAGCTTATCCAGCAGTGAAAGAAATAGTGCAGGGTTAAGCCATTTGCCTTGCATGTGACCCCCCCTGGTTCAATCCCTGGCACTACACACGGTCTCCCAAGCAAGCCAGGTCCAGAGTAAGCCCCGCGGTACCACCAGGTGTGGCCCCCAAATGAAACAAAAGCTTAATGGACACCAACTATACACCTTAAGTAGCTTCAGGTCCATCCACATATCCCATCTGTAAAAGAATGGTTTGTTCCATGTCACACTCTTTGTTGTACAGAAGGGAAGAACTGAAGCTGAGGCAGTAGGGGGAGGAGTCTAGAAACTTCCCTGATCTCCAAGGTCTGTGCTGCTTGGTGTTTGCGTGAAGTCAGGGTGACTCCCAGGGCCTTGAGAGCCTGCAAAGGCATGTCCCCAGCTGTGGTGAGTCACTGGCAGTGCTTAACAGGGACATACCATGAGCCAAGCCAGAGCCTCAACACCTACATCCCAACCCTGATTCACGGAGGGTCCCAGAGCCAGTGATTGGTCCTCTTTCAACCCTTAGCCTCCATGAAAGAGCTTAAACAAAGTCCCTTCCAGTTCTCTGATGTAGTAACTTTCAAGGGCTGCCATAATAAATTACCATAAATAAGGGTGGCATAAAGCCACAGAAGTCTTGTTTGGTTTCTGCTCCCAGTTCTGGAGGCGAGAAGAAAGCAGCATCTTGACATGCCTTTGCTGAGAGTCTGGAGGTTGCCTGCAATCCCTGGCATTCCTCAGCTTGGAGACCAGTTTCCGCCTCCATCCTCGCATGCCATTATCCTTAGGTCTTCAGTGTGTCCCAATGTGCGTCTTCCTTCAAGGTTGCCGCATTGCATCCTTGCAAAGATGCACCTCGCCTTTCCAGATCTGCACAGACCCTGTTTCCAAAGAAGGTGAAATTCATGTCTTGAGAGGAAGATGTTTGGGAGAGACCACTCCACTGCGCGAGGGAGGCCAGAGAGGGATGGGACCTGGGCGACCTGCATACAGTGTGCTTCTTCCTGTTAACCCATCACTGCAGCCCAGAAGGGGTCAGACTTAAAGGTAAAAACCCAAAAAAAAAAAAAAAGTAAAAATCCCAGCGGCCTGGAGACTCTTCTGGTACAATAGGGTCTAACCCATGGCTTCACTGCTGATGAGCTTATTTACCACTTGGGTTTTGTCTTTATGACTTGTTTTCAATTAACTCTGTACTATATTTTCAAAATGTGCTTTTTGATCCACAGCATTTTATTTTTTTAGAAAAAAACGATTTTCTATTTAACTTTTTTATCTGAAGTACCGTGATTAACAATACTGTTCACAACAGGGTTTCGTGCAGACAACATTCCAACACCACGCCCTCCACTCTGCTTCGAACTACAATTCCTCGGCGTCCCTCCCAACCTCTCACCCTCCACATTGGTAAGCCCAGTTCTGTAAACCAGTTCTCCAGATCTATTATCTTTAACTATGTATTATTCACTTTACTATGTTTATTTATAGCCCATATATGAAAGAGGTCATTCTGTGTCTGTCCCTCTCCTTCTAGATGACGCCATCCAGCATGACAATTATCCAGATCCATCCACATAGTGGCAGGTTGCATGATCTCATTTTGCTTATACCTGAGTAGTATCTCAATGTGTATATATACCAGTTTCTTTATCCAGTCATCTGTTCTTACGCACTTAGTTATTCCAGACCTAGCTTTTGTGGATAGGGCTACATTGAAAATAGGAGTGCAGGTGTCTTCTTAAAATATTGTTTGGGGCGAAGTGATAGCACAGCAAGTAGGGCATTTACCTTGCATGCAGCTGACCCGGGTTCGATCCCCAGCATCCCATATGGTCCCCTGTGCACCGCCAGGAGTAATTCCTGAGTGCAGAGCCAGGAGTAACCCCTGAGCATCGCCGGGTGTGACCCAAAAAGCAAAAAAAAAAAAAAAAAAAAACTTGGGACCTTTGGGGTAAATGCCAAAAAGGGGGATTTCTAGGTCATATGGAAGTTTAATTCTTAATTTTTCGAGACATTTTTCATACTGTTCCAGTGAGGCTTGAGTGAGTGGATATTCCTATCAGAAGTGAGTAAGAGGGGCCAGAGAGATAGCACAGAGGGTAGGGCATTTACCTTGCATGTGGCTGACCCAGGTTCAATCCCTGGCATCCCAGATGGTCTCCTGAGCACTGCCAGGAGTAATTCCTGAACAAAGAGCCAGGAGTAACCCCTAAGCAATGCTGGGTGTGACCCAAAAAAGGAAAAAAACTGGAGTGAGTAAGAGTTTCTTCTTCCCTGAATCCATCCCAACACTGGTTATTTTGTTCTTTTGTGCCCTTCAGGCGATCACCTCTCAGATACAAGCTCACAGGGGCAGAGACTCTGTCAAATTATGAACCTCACCAAAATCCCTGTTCCCATGAGCTTGATGAATGAATGAATGAATAATGAATGAATGAGTGAGTGAGAGAAATCTGGTGTTTTCTTCCATCCAGATTTCAGAGTTGGTGACTATGAATTTCACTTCTAGCCTCCTTTTCTTTATTTATTTTGTGTAACTTTATTGGAATTCCACTTCAGCAAATGTAAGTTGATAAATAAGCGTCCCTTTTTCACTTGACTGGTGTGAGAATAAAAATCATTGCAGTCATCTGTAATGATATATAAAGAAATTCTGTCTAGGGCTGCAGAGATAGTCCAGCGGCTAAGGCACTTGCTTTGCATGCCAGCCCAGGTTCCATCCCCAGCATCTCACATGCAGGTATACCCCTGCATACCACCAGGAGTAATTTCTGAATAGTCAGGAGAAAACCCTGAGCATTGCTGGTAGTGGTCCAAAAGCAAACAAACAAAAGAAATCTTAGATATTTCGCACATAATTGGGAGAGCTAGAAGAAAGTCATAGGTTCAGTAGAGTACATAGACAGATTATAACTTCTATATCTAAAGCAGAGGTCTTTTCTGCTTTCCACGCACACAGAATGACTTCACGTACACACAATGACTTGCACAAGAAGGCACTCGTGTTTGATAGAAGTGACTCAAATTAACCATTCATAATAACCACAGATAAATGGTTGCTCAATTATTAAATTATTAAATTGAAGGGTGAGAATCCACCCATTTTCTACAGGGATAAACTGAGAGTGACAGATACTGAAGGGTGTTTCCCTACTGGTTCAGTCACATTGCAAGGTCAACCAAAGCTCAACTCTCAGCTTTATGCAAGCTGCTGTATGTCCTGGCACCAGAATATGGTGTCAAGAATTCCATAGAGTGGGGGCGAGAGGCTGCACAGTAAGCGGGCGCTTGCCTTGCATGCAGCCTACGGGTTCATTCCCAGCATTGCCAGGAATTACTCCTGAGCACAGAGCCAGGATTAACCCCTGAGCACTTCCGGGTATAGGAAGGAAGGGAGGAAGGGAGGGAGGGAGGGAGGGAGGGGGAGGGAAGAAAGGAGGAGGGAGGAGGGAGGGAGGGAGGGAGGGAAAGGAAGAAAGGAGGGAGGGAGGGGAGGGAGGGAGGGAGGGAGGGAGGAGAGGGAGGAGGGAGGGAGGGAGGGAAGAGAAGGAAGGAGGAGGGGAGGGAGGGAGGGAGGGAGGAGGGAGGGAGGGAGGGAAGGAAGGAAGGAGGGAGGAGGGAGGGGGGAGGGAGGGAGGGAGGGAGGAGGAGGGAGGGAGGGAAGGAAGGAAGGAAGGAAGAAGGGCACTACATAGAGAGGGGTTTTGGCCAACGAGCTGAACCGAAGAAACAGAAACCCACCCACTCCTTGCTGTCCCTCCCCCAGGCGGATGCAGAATCTAGAGGCACAGCACGAGCTTGAGGCAGCCGCAGGATGTGTTCATGTGGGTGTGAGTTTCAGGGCTTGTAAGTACATTTGTTTAGCCACAGTAAGGCGAGAGTTAGGCAACACCACAAATAGAGTAGCAACACTCTCCCTGTGGGCTGTTTAGAAGTTGGCCTTGAGACTTCTGATCGCAAAGGCAAAGCAACCTTCTCTAGGACTAGGTGACTGAAAAAATCCCGGCTTTGCAGACCAGCTGAGCTCTGTGGGGACAAGAGGATCTCACCTGTCTCCCCAGACCCAGGCTGGCAGGTGAGCGCTTCCACTGTTGCAACAACGCCATGCGGCGTTTGACTGGCTGGTGTTGTTTGGGTAGAGGGTGGGTGGAAGGGCTTCTGCAGTTGGAGGGCAGGGACCTGGCTGATTCATCTGGCAACTCTGGCAGGCAGCAGGCAGCCCCCCTGCTCCACCCTGCTCCGCCACCACTGCCGCCGCCATCATCATCAACCCCCTCGTCATTCTCACTGCGGACCCTAAGTTTCGTCTCTGAGGTAGCCTCAATTCCCCTCCCCCAAGCCTGCTCACAGCACTCGCCTTCAGCCCCTCAATATGGGTTAATTATACTTCTGATCACTACCTGCAGCTAATAGTTGGGGGAAAGCTTTGGTTGGCTCTGAAAATGGGTGCCCCCCAAATCTAGTAGACCACGAATCTTGCAGTCGTATCTCACTTGCCAGATTATTTCTCCATGAACCAGATTTAAAAAAATAATGGCCGTAGTGATAGCACAGGGGGTAGGGCATTTGCCTTGCTTGCGGCCAACCTGGGTTCGATCTGCGGCATTTCATATGGTCCCCGAGCACTGCCAGGAGTAATTCCCGAGCAAACAGCCAGGAGTAACCCCTGCGCATTGCCAGGTGTGACCCAAAAAAGCAATCAATCAATCAATCAATGAGTTAATAAGTAAATAAATAATTAAATAAACTGCAACTAATTTATTTCCAGCAATAGATCCTAGGAAAATTTTAGAGAACTTTAACTACTTAAGTCTGACTCCATTGACAGCTACAAAACAGCTGCTATATTTTAATCTTATAAAGACAGTGTCTTCTGTTTTCCCCACTCCTTACTAGTCTTGATTAAACTGTCACTTTACTTGGTCAATAATTTTAGAGCCCGTGAGAAGAATGAAAATAGAAACTGAAAAGTTTTCAGAGCTTTCTCTAAATCTCTGATGGTGACAAAAATCTGGGAAGGTGAAACAGGGTAAAAATCCCAAGTTTCTGGGGCTGGAACAATAGCACAGCAGGTAGGGCGTTTGCCTTGCACGCAACTGACCCGGGTTCAATCCCGGCATCCCATGTGGCCTGAGGACCACCAGGAGTAATTCCTGAGTGAAGACCCAGGAGTAACCCCTGAGCATTGCTGGGTTTGACCCAAAAAAGGGAGGGAAGGAAGGGAAGGAAGAGAGGGAGGGAGGGAGGGAGGGAGGGGAGGGAGGGAGGGAGGGAGGGAGGGAGGGAGGGCCAGAGTGATAGCACAGCAGATAGGGCATTTGCCTTGCACATGGCTGACCTGGGTTCCATCCCATTTGGTCCCCTGAGCTGATTCCGTTGTGCAGAGCCCGAGGGTAACCCCTGAGCATCTCTAGGTATTACCCAAAAAAGCCAAAGAAAAAAAGAAAATGAACAGTGAGATGTAGCACGTGGTAGTTTAGCAGGAAGCTAGAAATGAGTGGGAGACTGTTTTCACAGCTCTGCCTACCCCGAACTTGCTGCAGCTGTTCGTCAATTCACCTCAATACCTTCCTCTCCAGAAGGGTGTGTGGAGAGTAGGCCAGACCACAGCAGAGCTTGGAAGCCAGCTTGCCCCAGACCTTATTCAGCAGAAGCTGTGTGTTAACAGAATCGCGCACAGAACTGCACACACCTTCAGGTTTCAAATACACTCTGTTGGTCTCCGGCTATACCACCCCTGAACGCGCCCAATCTCGTCAAATGCACTCTATGGCTATACCACCCTGAACATGCCCAATCTCGGCAAATGCACTCTGCTCTTTTTTCTTCTTTTTCTTTTTTGCTTTTTTGGGTCGCCCCTGGCGATGCTCAGGGTTACTCCTGGCTCTGCACTCAAGAATTATTCCTGGCGGTGCTTGGGGGACCATATGGGATGCCCAAGTTGGCCGCATGTAACACAAGTTGGCCGCATGTAAGGCAACTCCCGCTGTGCTATCACTCCAGCCCCCCAACACACCTCTGTTGTAAACACTAACAACCCTTTCTTGTTATCCAGGTCCATGCAGAGAGGAGACTCCTGCTTGATTTCTGACCCTACTGACCCTTACTTCCCTCTGACTTAGGCAAGCTGCTTCCTCTCTGAGCAGCCTCATAACAATGAGAGAATAGTAGGTTAAAGCTTACTTTTATTAAGCTATATTACTTATATTTTAATATTAAGAACAGTAGGTTAGGACCGAGTGATAGCACAGTGGGTTTGCCTTGCACGCAGTTGACCTGGTTTCGATCCCCAGCATCCCATATGGTCCCCCGAGCACCGCCAGGAGTAATTCCTGGGTGCAGAGCCAGGAGTAACCTCTGAGCATTGCCGGGTGTGACCCAAAAAAGCCAAAAAGCCAAAAAAAAAAAAAAAAGAATAGTAGGTTAAAGGCCCTAGCACCTCAAGACTCTCACCCAACTTCTAATATTCCCAAGTAGGAAAATCACAGAACAAAGCAATGTACTAAAGCCACAGAGAGGAGCCGGTTCAATCATGTTTCGCTTTAATTACAAGAAATTTTTCATGCAAAGTGAAACCTTTAAACATTTACACATATTCTCTTACTATATACAAACACTGGAGCCGTAGAATAGTGGGTAGGGTGCTAGTCTTGCACGTGGCTCGCCTAGGCTTGATCCTCGGCATCCCACATGGGCCCTCAGCAATGCAGGAAAGACTCATCCCTAAGTGCAGAGACAGGGGTGAGCCCTGAGCC